>OX401914.1:8169728-8449728 GCA_947859195.1 Drymonia ruficornis
CGCAACATGAAAAATGATATTTGAGAAATTCTAAGGCCATTCGAACAGCTGAGGACATTATTTTCTTAAAAAGAAACATCCATTAGGTAGAATTATGAGTTGTTGTTCAAAACTCGAAACATTACCGCGGGGGGTGAAGAAACGAAACGTTACAGATTTATGCACGCCAGTTCATCTCAATCAGAATGTGAGAAATGAGCTGACAAAGGCTCTTACGAATTCGAGTGTCGACTCAAACTTCGTAAAAATTTTTTATACATCGTCTTCCAACCTAGTTAATTCATTCAGAAATCTTGCAAAAAGAGTTGTTTGAACAGTTAGCTCATGGTTTTCGACGTAGATTGATATTGGATTTAGTATGACACATAAAATATTCATTTAATAGCTAAGGACCAACATTTTCTCTGTTGACTTTTAGTTTTAATTTGGAAACTTTCGTAATTCATGAAATTGTAGTTCTGAAACTTTCTATATAGCAAAACATTTAGGAATACTCCCTACTTATATTAGGTACTGAAACTTTAGTTTTTTTATATGACTACAACTACCTACATGGCAAACAAGCCTACGGCCCGCCTGATGTTAAGACGAGGGTTCGAAATTTGGTTGATTTTCTATTCTACTTTTTCTTTAAGTAAGTATGTGGACTAGGAATCTTATATTTAGATGTATGATTTTTGACTTTATTATCATGAGTATCTTTAAATCCAAATCACGATTTGATGAAATTTTCTCGATAAAAAAAAAAAATGAAATGAGCTCTAATTATTTACAATTTTCCTTGCTACCACGATGTTTTTACGATTTAGATCACGCAATTATTTCTAAAACATAGCAAATAATGATATCTAAACTAGCCTTCAACCATATTTTTAATTCATGAAGTAGTTTTTTTTTAATTCAAGAAAATGTGGTTTGGCGCTTACGTTGTTTATTTCCGAGCGCGCGCACAATATCGCCATCTCACATTTTAAGTACTTGAACTAACCATGTCTCTCTCTAACTTTGTATTGTCAGTGTCCAGTCGGACTTGTTCGACGTCGGACCTGTGAAGGATTTTTTAAAAAATATTACGAAAAAATATTACGGTCGTGCCACATTACAGGTACAGTACAGTATTTACAGTCCGCCGACGCCTATGATAAATAAATAAATATCCTTGGAAATTATTTTACACATGACTACCTGATCCCAAACTAAGCAGAGCTTGTACTATGGAAACCAGATAACTGATATTACTACATATACTACTTTTTGTTTGTAAATACAAACTAAATATACACTTAATTACACCTAGACTCGGGACATGCGGACATGTTCATGCACACAAATGCATGTCCTGGGCAGGAATCGAACCTACGACCTGCACTGCAGCGTGATTTTCGTTTGCTTTTCCTTGTCTTGTGTAATTTATTTTCATCTCTTGTCATTTTGTGTCATCTCTTGTCATTTTGTGTCATCTCTTGTCATTTTGTGTCATCTCTTGTCATTTCATAGTTATTCGTGTCATTTCTGTAAAAACTCCCTATTTCGCTTACTGTTATATACTTGCAGCATGGTCTTGGGCCGACAGTGGGAATACATTGCTTGTCAAAACAATGGAGTCGCTTTATTGCGTTTGTTGTAGGTATGGATGGGCAAGTAATAAATATATCATACATCAATAAATTATCGTAAAAAATAACATTACAGATATGGATAGGAAAATGTTTGTCCGTCCTATTCAATCTATTATATTATAAACGAAAGTAACTCTGTCTGTTACCTTTTCACGGCTAAACCGCTGAACCAATGTTGATGAATTTTGGTATGGAGATAGACTGGGTCTTGGCGGAGAACATAGGCTACTTTTTAGGGTTCCAAAGGGTGCTAACGGGACCCTATTACTAGGCCTACGCTGTCCGTCTGTCTGTCTGTCCGTCTGTCAGCGCGGGCTGTATCTCACGAACCGTAACAGGTAGAGAGTTGAAATTTTCACTGAATGTGTATTTCTGTTGCCGGTGCAGAACAAATACTAAAAATATAATAACATTTAAAAATAAATATCAAGTCTCAAACTTGATATTTTTGATGTGTTTATTCTACGGTGGTACGGAACCCTTTATGTGCGAGTCCGACGCCTTCAGATCTTATGAATGTTTTCTTGAAATAAATATAGTGTATTTTAAGTAATTAACTGGCCAACCCTCAGGTCCTACCTACCATGTTAGGATCTTTTTCGTTCTAGCGGGTGTAAACCGTGATTTAACGAGTTAATGTGATAATTTTTGTATTTAAATTATTCAATTCAATGTATTTGTTTCAGACATAGTCCAATATTGATTATTAAAATTATTATAATTTCACAATAAATATAAAACAATAAATAAAAGTAAAATTAAATTAAAAAAATATATATATTTATTTTTATTTTTCATGTTTTATCATTAAAATACAATATAATATAACATAAATTAAAATAAAATACAATAAAATAAAAACCTACCCCTAATTAAACAAATACCGTCCGCGTGGGATACTGGCTGCATGTCCTCCCTGTATTCAAGCTGTTCCTGTTGTCAAGCTAATTTTTTGAGCAAGGAAAGAGCCAGCCCTCTTGTCACCTGTGGCGGTAACCAGTCTAAGGGTGATTTTGATAGATAAAAAAATAAAGATAAAAAGATAAACAAAAAATAAATGCATGGTTAAATCAATAAAATTAATAAAAACTGAAAATTAAATTTAAAAAAATATTAAATATGGTAAAAAAAAATATTATGACACCGCTGATGACTTCATGATCGGCATCGAAGTTAAGTACCAAAGTATTCCTTTGCCTACGAAACATGAAAAAGATACTCATATCCGGCAGTCAGTCACTGACACAGAGTATGTACATTTTTACCCGACTACGGTGGGCGGAGGGTTATGATTTTGACCGATATGTATGTATGTTCATCTGCTCCCGTATAACGTCCAAACTATTTTTATCATAATAATTTGACTAATGAGATATCGTTGGACGCGTCTGGATCGTCCGCTGGTTATAGGCTATTATACGATCGAAATATTGTTATACGTATCTATCAGCATATTGTAGGTATCGTTTGTCTTCTTTTGACTTACTTTGTCTTCAGCAATAAAAACAACATAGAAATTAAATTATTTTTTTCAAATACACTCGACATAAAAATCCCATATAAAACGAAAAAAATATATTTGAATATTTTCATCCATTTCATCTATTTTAAAAGGTGCACTGGGACATATTATTTTAATTGTACGAATTAAACAATATTGTTCCTTCAAAAAATAACTATACTATAGTCTACTCCATAGCTGTTCTGTCCTAGCTAAGCGAGAGGGATATATCCTTCGGCAGCTCACGCGACGCTAGCCACACCCCGAAACTAAAATTCATTTTTTTCTTGTATCGTCTTAAGCAGTTACTCTAGTCTATAGATGCTTGCAATACCAAAGGTAACGCTCGCACGTTGTCGACCCGAAGGGAAGTGGGACAGAGGGATGAGAGGGGGGGGGAGGGGGGTGTTGGGTATATTTTGTTCCCCAAATAAACAGATTGCATTGGACCATCGTTCATTTGTCGCTCGCAGATCCCGTCCTAATTGAAGGGCTGAAACCATAAAATCGGTGGCGAATGCACGTCCCTTATATATGGGACGTATTTTTCACGTCACCTGGCCTATCTACGTGAGCCGCATGAAAAAATATGTAGCCCAATTAATTAGGTGCTTTGAATGGATCGTGGCTCAACATTGGCCCGAAAATAGGCGGGCTCGATTGATTGTTCCAGGGTAGGCGAACAATTAGTTAAACCAACCAGCTTCCAGATAAATATTGGATTGATGGTTTTTTGCACCAATTTCGGATTGAAGGAAAACAATGTGGCCCTATCGAAACCCATTCTGTTGGAAAGTAGCCACTAATGATCAAATATGAAATGGTGTCGATACCCAAAACGAGTAGGTACTAAAAACATTTAAGCAGGTAATTTTTTTTACATATAAAACCATTTGACGACCGCTTGGCGCAATAGTTCGCGCGTAAGCCGCTCGGCTCACTGCATAGGATGGTTGTGGGTTCGTTCCCGCCAGAGGCAAATTTCGGAAAAGGCCTTTTCGTAATGTTCCTGGTCTGGGTGTCACAAACGTTGCTTAGTTTGGGACCGTTCAGTTAGTGTTTGTCTGGCGATATGTATTTATTTATTTGACTACTATTTTTTGCTGTTAACATGCTTAATTTGGTGTAAATAAACCCTGAAAGTCTTCATAGCTAGCAACCTCCTTATAGCATAAGTACAATACTCGACGGTCTCAAGTATACCTACACTTCGCGGAATCCTTCGATCCGCGCTAAGTCTGTAAACTATATAAATCGTATCGCACTGCGTAATGGCTCTAAGGGGTACAACGAAGAACTCCCCTCGAGCTATTAACTTTATTTAAGGGTGTTATAAAGTGTTTTCTACGTTTATCAGTATCCCTTGAGCCTAGTTTGGTTTGGCCTTCGGCTATCGGCGCCGTGTCCCGAGGGAACGATAACTAAACCACCTATTAGGTATGTTATATTTTGAAGCACTGATTATAACGGTCCTAATTACGTTGAAACGGAAATTGTACACACATATTAGCCAGATGTGGTATCATCTTACATCGCAGTATTTAAACTTGTGCTCAGCTCAGCTATATGTAGCGAAATTCACACATAATTTCTAGACATTTTGATGCGTGTTATTCACCAGAAAGTGAAATTATTAACGATACAGACATACGTTCAAGGATATTTCGCAGGTATTGTGTCCTTGGACTCCGTTTAGTACGATAAACTATTTTGGACAGTCACATGTCTCCCTCTTGGTAATGTCCTTGATTGCCGTCCTGTTCATAGTCGTAATATAAAAGCAAGACACAATTATTTTTAGTTAAGTAGGTAAGCTCCTAAGGTAGGTAATTTTAAATTGAAAAGAAAGAAAAACTTTATTGCGACTAGCAAAAAATAATAAAATATTTTATTTACAAAAAAAAAAACAATCTTGATGTCTTTGTTGGACAGGTTTGATAAGGTTGCGTATTTAAAAAGCCTTATTTTAAATTTTACCGAGCTTTAGCTGTGGGTATTTATGAAGAATATTATCAAAACATTTTACTCGCAGTTGAATAGAAAATAAAATGTCTATTACAATAACGCAATTTTATTTCACCTCTATTCGGTAGAGCCAGACGTTTTCAATGATCGCCGATAACTATTAGCTTCGATTTTCGATAACGAACGTAAAGGTCAATAGGATGAAAGCGGCGAAGTCTTAATTCACTTTTGTCGTGAGCAGAGAAAGGCCGGATATCATATCCGGAAACTGGCGCACGACGGGACCTACACGAAAATTTATGGCATACTGCCTACTTTTTGTGTTTACGATTTGCGATTTTGCGACTGTTGCGCATTAGTAAATGTTTGTTTTATTGTGTGCCTCTGATGTCGAGTTTTTAACTCTAGCTAATAGTGCCTTTAAGGCACCGGTACCATTGCATCGGTAGGTACTTATAGTTGTAGGATAATGCCATTTGCGACTAATTATTCGCAAGATAAATAAGTTCAGAATCAAAAACTGGTCCGCAAATGATGGAAAACTAATACGACATTCACTGCTAATCGGAAATCGCATGGATCCAGTGTAGAATTCAGTACAAAAAGTAGCAAGTCTTACCAAGTCCTAAATGCCTACGGGGCCCGGGGCAGCGACAACAAATGCAAGGAAATGAGGCACTTCCGAATATTGGCACCTCGATTCAATTTGCTTTGAAGCACGCTGAACCCTCGTTATGTCTAGTTGTTTAAGATTGGACGTGGATATATAATTTACTACGTGGTATATAAATTGTGTATACCTTTCGTTCTTCACGCGTAACATCCGCAAACAATACCTAATTAAAAAGCATAAAATTGTAATCACATTTTTATTTGTAAGGGACGGTGTCCGGTAAAAAATGAGGCGGTAATTTTTTTAAATAATATCGTTGGCGGACTGGTCCCCGGGGCCCAATCCAAATAATAATTACCCACCTGGTTTTCGAAGAGAAATTTTTCAATATTATTTTTAGAAAAAAATATCCAAGTTATTGATAAGGGTTGCGACCCTATTGACGTAGCGCTTAGAAAACATAAAAGTACAGTTTTATAAAACCTGACATTGAACGTTGGAGCATTTTGTATAGAAGCTATGATAGAATTAAAAATATATGTAGTTCAACTTCAACGTCAAGCTATGATGTTTTACTATTTTATTCTAACTTCATTGTAAGTAAACAATTAGTAACTAGTTATAAACAACAATTAGTTATAGCAACAGTCTATTATTATTTCTCTTGGCAAACAAAAGTACAACACAATCTGTTTACATCTCAAACGATTGAATATTAATTAAAATACGTTTACAAGGAGATCACAATTATTTAATTAATTATACTCGGCCTGTAATTACTATCTGAGGGTCGGCGCCGGGCTCTACGCAATGCTGTTTTGGATCTTTTGGAATATTAAGCCGGAGATTGTGATACCTATAATGCTTATTTATTTGGGTCCACACACAGATTTATTTTTGAAAATCTTTGGGTCCACATATTACGGAGAATCCGTGACGCAAGTTTAGACGGTTGTGTACTTGCATAGTACATGCAAGACTAAATGGTACCATCAGCATTGATGTAACATTTCAGATGATATGGTATCTCCTACCATTGCAATCACTATACTTGTGCTCCGCGCACCCCTACATACAACGATATTCACATATCTGTTATCGCACTCGCAATTACTATTATTCAATAGAAGATACACCACTTACATCACCAGCACCATACCACTTACGATGCTACCACAACCACTTACGGAATAGTTTAAAAATCAATGATAAAACATAGGTCCGAAAAAAGTTTATGTTGATGCATTGGTACGTATAATCCAAGCGTGCTCGAAGCTTCGTTCGTGTTGCATCGTGACTAACGAAAGAGGCTTTGGCAACCTGCCAACCCGCATTCGACAAGCGTAGCGAGTTTACGAGAACTTTGCACCTTCACTTCAGCTTGTCGGTTCCCCATGTAAGTAGATGCGTTTACAAGTCCCTAGCAACCACGCCTGAACAATCAGATGACGTTATGTCTATGTGGTCAGACGTCAAAACTGATTGCTCGGACACGGTAATATATGATATCATTACCGTGGCTCGGACGCGCCGCTCGGCACTTGTAGACTTTATGACTATGAAGAAAACGAGCCTAATTGCTATTTGATTTGTGTTAGCTTTATGTCTTTGAGCCACACTGTTGTTAAACTTTATACAAAGGAAATGGAAATGGGTTTTTTGCGATTTGCAGCCATCCACTACGAGTTATCCTAACGAGCAGGTGCGTTCACAAGCCACGAGCAGTAAGTAATAGTCATGACGTTTGGTTTATTAGTCAGGTGTCAAAACTGATTGTACAGGCGGTTCGGCTCGGTATGTGTCGAATTGGGAGTGCGAAGATTTGTGAATTTCGCTGCATGTATTGGTACGCTGAGCACAAGTTTAGTGATTGTGATGTAAGAAGGTACCATATCTGCTAAAATAATATATCAATGAGTGAATGTATGAAAATAATAATGGTAGTTCCACGTAATTGTGAAACCTGGGCACGGGTGCTACCGGGGTGCTTAGTGCAACTGCATCAGTGAAATACGGGAGTCGTTGCAATTTATGCGATCTCATGAAGAGATTACATGCACATTATTAGGTACGTTCGGCAATGGGCTAATTTCTTAGTGTTTAATTAAGTATCTTTTTTATATTAACTCATAAGTAGGTAGGTACTAAATTATGTTTTATAGTTGCATTGTGAACTATTTTTGTTGAAATATTAAATAATTACAAGGATAATTGCTACTAAAATTCGCTACTAAATCTTAAAAGTGACGGACTATGCCAACTAGAACATTTTTGTAAACTTTGAACGTTTGTATTTTTGGCAATTTTAAAGTTATTTTGTAAGACTATTTAAAACTATTTCACCATTAGTAAGACAGGTACCTACTGGATATGATTATGCGAAAGAAAGGATTGTCAACATTCGAATAGCACTTCAAGTAGGTATACCAACTTGAAGGTAAAGTATATATACTAATATTATAAATGCGAAAGTAACTCTGTCTATCTGTCTGTCTGTTACGCTTTCACGACTAAACTGCCAAACCAACTTTGATGAATTTTGGTATGAAGATAGACCGAACCTAGCAGCAGAACATAGACCACTTTTTATCCCGGATATTTCACGTTCCTGTGGGATTTTAGAGTTAACGCGGACGAAGTCGCGGGCAGAAGCTAGTATTCTTATAAAGTGACCTTTTGTGTTGATTCTAGATTAGTATTATGTAACTGGGTCAATTTCGGATACATTCAGGCGTACAGAACATCTGAGCGCATATGGGTCGGCTGCTGTTAGATATCATGTTTACAGTGGTCCCATCGAGACGGCTTCTCGGAGAGGGTAAACTAACCCAAGCTAATACTCGTTGACTTTGACGGGCAACGGAATCGCTTCCCAAAAGCAATGTTTGGGTAAGGGCCACAACACACCGGGTAGCCATGGCGACGTCGCCAGCCACCGTAGCCAACTTAGCCGGGCTCCATTAGCGCGTTGCGTCGTCGCAAGATTTTGTACTGGAACATCACCTTCCCCCGCTTCGTCTCTCGCCCGTCGACCCTTTGATCCGTTGCGACGACGCAGCGCAGCGCACTAATGGAGCCGCGCTCAAATTCGTATTGAAATGTATGACAGGTAACACACCTGGCTACGGACTGGCGACGTCGCCATCAATACAAATTGTTTTGATACGTAGCCGGTGACGTCGCCATGGCGTCCTGGTGTGTAATGGACCTTACTCAGAATCCATCGACCAGTTGAAACTCTGGAACCAATTGTAAATATACCCCCAATAGAAAGTTATAATGGACTTAACACTGGTAATACAAATTACTTTTATTCCTAGAAATGCTTTTTTAAACCATTGCTTTGTAAATTACTACTATTTTGGTGGATAAACATTTGCATAGAAACCTTCCTTAAAATCGGTTGGGTACATTTTGTACACTAGTCCTGTAATTAGGTAATTTAATTTATTTGTTTCTCGATGGTTCACTTACTTATTGTATGTTCAGTTGTATAATTCTGATGATTAATAAAACTAAATATTTAATTTATTAAAAACTTAAGTTCCAAACAAGGTGTGCTAAATCCTAATTAACTCGACAAACTTGATGAAAAGCGTACGTACTACGTAATTAAATATTTAGTTTTATTAAATAAATAAATGTGTTCGCGAATTAAAATCTCAAAAATTATTCCCAGAGTGATTAATCAGAAATAGTTAACCCGTGGATTAAAACGTTTTCGCGAATAACGGCCCCGTCGCACGTTGATCCGCGTTTATTAATCAAATGAGCCAACCGGTGAAAATATCCGCTTAATTTCGTAATTTCGTTTCAATTATGCTGGCGGTGTTTTGAATAGGTAGTGTTTGTTTACCAGTAAAACAATGAATGAGACACTATTTACAGGAGCTTAAAACATTGTCCATGTTTGATAGGTTGGAAGAGTTACAGAAGTAGCTGTTGCCTGTTCACTGGATTTAAATTACAATGACGTCAAATAGTAGTTGGTCGTTATGCTTCCAAGCACCTTCTACTTTGTGATACGTTGCTATGCACATTACGTCTGCAGTACCTAAATGTTTCCCTCTGATTGGTCGGTTGATTCTGAACGAACAAGCAGAGCCGTCGGTCACAATAGCAAAACGCTACAGTGGCGCTACTGCGACTGTAGCCTAGGGGTGAACAGGTTGGGCTAACAATCAGAAGGTCCCAGGTTCGATCCCCGGTGGGGCATGCACCAATGGATGAATTTTCATCTATGTGCATAATTTACAGTTCGCTGACGGTGAGGGAAAACATCGTGAGGAAACCTACCTATCCCTCGGGATTAGGTAATAGTCAGTTCCTGTATACACGGCGACACGGTTCACCACCTGTCACGTTGGGTTCTGACTATCTAGTGAAACGTGGGCTTTGAGTTGGTTAATACCTCCACAATGTGGTGGTGTATGGCCACTCAAGCCTCTGACTACCCCCGAACGGGGATAAAAGTCGTGACGTTACATTACACATTTTTACAGTGGCAGTTCAATGGCTAAGCGACTCGGCGCCCAGATTTAAGGAGACACAGGTGGTGTCTTTTTATTGAAGTTTTAATCGTAGTGTAGACCACAGATTCAGAGTTTTCGTGATGTTTCATTCATTTGATAGAATACACTATAGTTATAATATTTTTTATTAAAAGGTTTGGAAACCTAGGTTTCCCATTTAAAATGTTTTCATGAAACTGATGGACCGTGAAATATGAACGTTTTCATGAGTTATGAGCTCGTCGCCTCGTGGCCTGCCGCTTATCAATTAATGTATTCGTCGCGAGGCGCCGGTGATTACAGCCAGGGTTGGCAGGTGGGTTTTAGTCCGGCTCGTGAGATTTATTAGCTTAATGCGGTTATGACCGGAAAATTTTCAAATCACATTGAGATGACCGAATACAATCAAACTCTGTCAAAATCTGTAATTTTATGAACGTCGCGTCTTTGCCGCGAGAAGCTTCTACCCAATGGCATCTAAGTGACATTTATTTCAAAATTCACTGTAGTACCTCAATTTATAGGATATTTATAATGCCATATAAAACACAAATCTTGAGTAGGTAATTAGGTGTAAATTAGGGATGTAAAAATGAGCATTATCCAAATTATTTACAGATTCATATCCATCTTTAACAGAGTCCAAGCTTTCTCGTTCGTTCTTATCGTTATCCATTCTTCTTATCATAATGGTTAGTGGCCAATCTGATGTCAGAGTTGTTCAAGCCACCCGAAGGCCTCTGACATGGCTATCCACTATTCAAACAAAACACATGTCCAATCGATTTGTGTGTGTACCTACTACGCATACTGACGCCTAAAATCTAGAAGTATAAGGCGAGAAACATTATTTTTCTCATCGTATATAGCCTCCACATTTCCTCCTTTCGTCTCCCTCACTAATAAGGTGTCAGGTCCGTATCCACACAAATCTTACAGCCCTGATTATACCCGCCTCCGCAGTGTTGTTCTGTCGCTAGATGGTGCCGGGATTACCGCGGGAAGCCCCGTTTATCTGGCAGATGTTTTATTAGAATTTTCCCTAATATTAAAGTTGGTGGCGCAAGTTTCTTACTTGTAATCTCTGTGTTAGTGGGTGCGAAACTTCTGTCTGCTCGCAATATGTTCGTGTAATCTTGTTAGAGGTTTAAGTGGGCAGTGGATTTTTCTTAGTTGGAAGAAAGCAAGTACAATTGCAATATTTGTACAGAAGTACCATACTAAGTTGCATTGTTAAAAAATGTGAAGCTTTTTGTTAAAGGCACCTTCATAAGGAGCCCAACTCATAATAAAGCGTGGACGGAGATGAGGAAATTTAGCGATCTTAAACAGACCAACTCGCCCAGCCAGCTCGCCCGGTTCAGTTGGAAAGCGGGCGTTATTGTATTAGTCTGGCGATTTTTTTCTAATGTAACCTTACCCCCAAGAACTTCATATTTACTACACAGCATGGAGATAAATCCATTACCTATTGAGTTACACCAAAGAAGCTGGGAACTAGGGTGTTTTTAGTCGCGAGGATAACACGACACAAGCCATTAGGCACGGCGAGCCTTTGAGATGGGTCGGCGAGCCGAACAGGCAACTTCAAAGTGCCACTTCATCGTCTTTTCATCTTACAGGCCGAGAGCTGGCCGTAGATATGTAAATATTATTATTAAATAAATAATAAATATATATGTAAAATATACGACCGACATAGAACTAAAATATCCATAAATAGACTAATAGAAAAATATTATTGTTTACGGTTCGTCCTGTAACTGTGTATAGTTCGCGATAGGTCGAGATGACATTCGGGTTATGAGCTTTTTGCAGAATAAAATCCGAATCAAAATTACCGGGACCCGCAACGCAACAAAATAATTTAATTTAATAATGTTGTGGGCGATTTTAATTGTTTATCGGGTCCTGTTAATTTTGATTCGGATTTTAGTCTGCAAAAAGCTCATAACCCGAATGGCATCTCGACCCGTCGCGAACTATACCTATATTTACATAGTACCTACTTACTAGTATAACAGTGTTTGTCTTTATTTGCAAAATTTAACTTTATCTAGCTCTTGGCCTAACACCTAACACGTCATCACACAATTTAGCCACTCACCTCGGACGGACCATGATATGATAATAAATAATCCCCCTGTAACGGCTCGTGTCGCCTCCAAACTGTAAGTGCCTACTGAAGTTCGGAGCCTCCGTTCCCCCAGTTTATATTGGATATGAAATTTTAACATAAAGTTTCTGATTTTATAAGCCAATATCAGATGATTCTTTCAGAGTTCCAAAGTTGAGTTCGTGAGACAAATATTATGATGATATTACTTTTTTGAGAAGTTTTTCTGAGCCGTGTCCCAAAAAAACTGTGTCTTTTTAAATTTGAACATTGATACAGCTACTGATATATATAATTGCCTAAAGGCCTAAAAATATGCCTAAAAAATAATTCCGAAACACAAAATCATGAACCCCACAACAATGTGCACATATAATGTGATCTAAATAGAACTCTTACGAACATAATATGTAATCCGAACAAAACGGACAAATTCTAAATTAATTCCACTTTCCGTTCGCATTCATTCGGACTTTTGAAAGAGACGATCGATAACATTCGGGGGTTAGTAGCGAAATGAGCAATTTAATTTCGATTCTGTGAAAGTTTCTTTAGTGTTCGAGAGGGTGATTTGCAACCGAGAAGAAACGAAAGGGGCACGTTATTGCAGAAACTTTTGTCAGTCAAAGATTGATTAAGTTTACTTGGGAAATTTACATTTGTATTGGTTCCGAACGACTTGTCGGTTGACAGTTGGAGGTAAATAAGTAGAACATTGTTACCCCGCACTACAGCTGAAAAAAAAACATACAGTGTAACTTATTCTTCTTCTTATCTGGCCAATCTCGTATCAGAGTTGTTCAAGCCACCCGAAGGCCTTTGACAAGGCTGAACGACTGCCGCCAAGATGACAACCGGGACTGACTTTTTAAGTGCCTTCCAAAGCACAGAGACGTTCAGTTCAAATGCCACTTAATGGTCACCCATCTCTAACTGACCTTGCCAAGCGTTGCTTTACCTCCGATCGTTAACCGATCAGTGATTGCAGCTGGCTATAAGCGCCTCAACAACACTGAGTGTACAGTGTAACTAGGTTGAATGGACGCCGGACAGACTGATCTTATATCCCCTTAAGGACTATGGAACCCTCAAAAGACTTTTATATAGATGGCAGACTAATGACTCAATAGTACGTTTTACCCATAGGTATTCTTATGGAGCTTTGAGCGATGTACTATCTATTTCAAGCCGTAACGGAAACGACTAATGGCTTCAGGAATGGAATGGCTATTGAGAGGTATCGGCTTCAATTCACACCATTGGCTATTCACGCGAGCCCATTATTAGGAGTACAAGTGGATACTTTTATGTTACTTCCGTACTCGGATGATATAAAAATTGATTCACTTTAAATTTGGATTTACTACATTGACAGTGACCCTGGTGTCTCTTAAGCCAAGAAAAAAAGGATAATAAAAAAAAATAAGTAAAAAAGAAGGAAAGCAGTAGCATAATATAAAGTGACACCATGGGTTTTTTTTTAAATTAAAATTGGGCTTGCTCTTGACCTCAATCTTGCCGCAGGGGCAAAGATGAGGTCGATGGTGGAGCGAGCGCACCCAGAAGATGCCTGTTCACCCTACATTTGAAAAGATCTGGGTTTTATGCACTCGGAAATACAGACGCAGGCAGGGAGTTCCACTCTTTGGCTGTGCGCATTATGAAAGATGATTTGAAGCGCTGCGTGCGAATATGTGGAATATCAACCAAATAGGGATGATATCCTGCAGAGCGTCTGGAGTTAGATGGTCCAAATGTCCTATAACCATTATTATTTTATTTCTTTCTCCTTTTATTTATTTGTCCTATAACCATTATTACGTTATTTCTTTCTCCTTTCTCCTACTTTTTTAGTTGTAAATTTACTCCCCTAACGCACCAAAAAAGATTTCAGCTGCATACGTACAAAGATAGAAGATAAAGATCTCGAAGAAAGCTCCCACAGTGAACATGTATAAGCATCCAAAAATATTTAAAACTTCCTTTTATCTGAATCTGAAGTAAAGAATCTAAAGTCCCCAATAGATTCGTTCGTTGGAGTCATTAAAATCAGATCAAGTATGATCTCGGCACCTGGCTTCGGTGTGAAATATCGGATTATGGGATCCAGCGCGCAGCGAGGACGATTGTCGGCAGATTTCGAAGTATTAACCCTTACACCGTAGCGCTGGCTCTATCTAACCGATCTTCGAACAGCTTTGAGAGATTTTACAGTGGAAAACGATTTCTATATTTGTTAGTGTCTCGGATGGGTAAATAGTGAAAAGGATTTGTCGATTATAAAAGCGTGGAAAATAAACCAACGGGGTTTTCGAAAAGAGATCATTATGGGTACCACTGTAGACCCTTGTGTACAGAAGTAACGTTGGTGGTAAAGCCAAGCTGTAGCCAATTGACTACAACCAGAGTTGGGCAATAATTAATTGAAATTGAATTTAATTACAATTGTGGAGTCACAATTAACAATTAATTGTGATTTGTTTGCGATTGTTAATTATGACTTCATATCATACACGGACTGGCTAGACCGCGGTAGTACCACCCTCTTACAAAAGATCGGCGTAAAGTAGCTATTACAGCTGCGTTTCGTATGATGAGTGATAGAGCCGGAAGTCCACCAATTTGATGGTTTTCATTAGATAATTATAATTTTTGGATATCCTAATTGCACCTGAAATTGGTATACCAACATTAGAAATTAAACAACAGTTAAATTATACGTAACAGGTATTAAACCCTCGACACGCAGAATATCCCAATATTCATACACAAAGTGATTCCAAATAGCGATATGAGCTCTTGCCTAAACACGGAACAAGTTGTTCTCAATGAGCGAACAAAGGGACTCCCCTATCAATGCGTGTATCTTTTCACCTCCCTGAGTATGCGGAAGTTAGGAACTTAGACGTCCTGCTACACCCCATGCCCTATTACTGGTAAGTAGAAGTGGGTGCTTAAACGAAAAGCCGTTTGAACAGTTCGTTTTTTTACGTAAGCACACAAGCGCGCTTACAAACACAAGCGTGTGGTTTTTAAGCAATGACGGCCAGAAAGAGAAAGAAATATTTAATTAAATTGAACCTTATTTCTTTACTCATAAAAAGCAATACATTGATACTAAATATTAGATTGACAACCATATTTCTATGCGCATAAGGCTCACTATAATTTTTTCAGCAGATAAGTTTTAGCTATATAAAAGTTCAATGCACAAAAGCACAAAAAAAGTTGAAAGCTGAAAACTTACTAAAAAGTAAAAAGCATAAAAACACTTCCGCGCTTTTTACAGCGATTTTAAAAACAAGCACAAGCGTTAAAGCGTGCTTTTAATATAAAGCCGTTTATCACAAGTAATACTGCCTTGATTCCTTTATTCTGTACAGTTATTACAGTTACTGAGATTAGAACCTTAGGACGTCTTGACAATTTTGTTGTGAGTAAAATGATGGCTAAGTAAAAATCATCATCATCAACATTATTATCATGTCAGCCAAAAGACGTCCACTGTTGAACATAGGCCTCCCCCAAGGTTTTCCACAACGACCGGGCCTGTGCTACTTGCATCCAGCGGTTTCCCGCGAACTTCACTAGGTCGTAGGCTGCCTCTTTAGTCAAGTAAAAATAGCTGCGTTAAATCATCGTAAATTAGATAAATAATCGATCAGTGAAATAATTAGTAAATTAAATTATTGATAAACCGGTGCGTCTACATGAGCGGAGCGTTACGCCCGAGCTTTCAGATTTGGCGTCTGACTATGTATGGCCCCTTTTTTAATACTGCAAAAATGGCGTCCAGCGGGGCGATTGCGTAACTTTTTGTCAATGTTTCAATTGGTTTCGCATATAATTGACACAGGATGAACGAAACCAATTGAAACATTGAAAAAAAAGTTACGCAATCGCCCCGCTGCGCTGGACGCCATCTTTGCTTACCAAATAGGACAAGTATAAAAAAACGTACTTATAGGTATAACATTATAATTATGATTGCTCGCTCGGGTGTACGTAAATAATTGCGTAAGTAATAAAAAAATCATACATCATCATACGTACAAAAATAAATGCTTAAGTAGCTAAAATTTTTGTTACTTGCGTGAAATAAATATATATTTTTTGAACTTTTTATCTGAGTAATGATTTTACTTAAGTCGAAGTTACCGGGCAGAGGCTGGTGGAACATCAAGAGGAGTTTTAATATTGCTATGGGTGGGTGGCTGGCCAACCATTGTGCTAATAGCACTCGACCTTTCAGGACCAATATTAGGAACAAAAGCGACTTTGAATAATTAGCCACTCGTTACACAATACCATTGTTATTAACTATGGTAATTGCAGTGCATGGCAGTGATTATGACACAAATTGGAGGAATAGTAGTGGATAAAGTTTGAATGCATTTGGTAATTGAGTTGAGAATAATTGCGTGTCAAAAAAAATTATGTGAAAGTTTTTTTTTCTAATTTTTTGACAATGTTGGTATTTTAGCGATAGCTACATATTGTATGAAAAAATTTTACAGATTTCACCATTGGTGTAGGAGACATTTTATTACTTTATTGTCTTCGGACCCGCAATAAACTGAATAAAAACAAAAATAGAAGTCTGACTGAATTTTATCCACTTCTCTCGAAAGCGCAAACTAATTTCTAACAATCACTGGCCATTGTTTTGTATCAACAGTGAGCCATGTACACTGTCGTGCACTGTACACTACACAGTGTGAACTTAAAGTGCGTTTGCACGCCACCAAACAAGCAGCTGTCCCGCAAATAAGTTAAACTATAATTAAGGCCACGTTCCGACGAAAACTGTTTAGATAAATTAGAGACCCTTTTCTAAAATGTCAGCGCTGACCATTAAGCTACGGCCTTGAAAAGGGTCTGGTGACCACTTGTACTCAACGTGTGCCTTTATGTATCAAATGTTGATTAACTCCTACATGATTAAGGGCCGACTTTACCAACAGTGATGGACCAGTAGAGTAACCCATTCTTTCATGTACTATTAGGAATCGTTTACAGAGCTAACGGTCCGTTAGTATTGTCGGTGAACCCCACCGTAAGTAAAAGAACGTCACTTTTAGCTTGTGGTTTTAGTCCTAATTAGTTGTCGTGCGTGTACATATAACGCACGTATAATATGTGTCTGTGTTGTAGAAATAAATAAATAAAAGTGGTGTGATTTTGTGGGAATACTCTATATACTCTACTAATGATCCAGTATTTTTAGCCACCATGGTGGCGCCACATTGGTTTGGACTGGAGTGAAATCCCGTAGAAAATATTACAAATACTGAATCTAATATATTACATGGCACAGTAATATAACAAATTTAATATTACATAGTAATTTATTATTACCTGCAGAGTAATAATTTATAGTTTTAAAGTAGTGGATGCTGGTGGGAAATTAGAGCAGAGGTAATCCCGAGCCGGGAAGTTCCCGCGGTAATCCTTCATAGACCACGTCGGGTTCGCGTCGTCATAAAACTTAGTCCGACCAACTTTCCATTCAAAGGGTATCTATGTGATGACGAAATATAATTAAACTTTGATGTAATTACAGCTTCGGGGAAGACCCTTTTGACATAAGTGAGTATTCAAAAGGGCCCGAAGTTTGGGTAATATGATTTAGCCAGACTAGGGAATATTTTGGAATACAATTTTTTGATAAGGTACCTACATTATCAAAATACACCGACCGACCGACCGGGGTAGAACCACCCTCTCACAGAAGGTCGGCGTAAAGCAGCTATTAGCTACAAGTATTACTCTTGTTTCGTAAGATGAGTGAGAAAGCTAGAAGCCCAACCCCATCCCCCTTCCCCTCAAAGGGGGATACTGGTCAAAATCATAACCCTCCGCCGTAGTCGGGTAAAAACATAACCCTTCCTTTTAGCTTTGGCGCAGTCGGGTAAAAAGCAAATTCGTAAATATACCGAATAACAACTGCATACAATAAATAAACTATAAATATTTTATTTAACTTTTAATAGCATTTTCAATAAACTTTAGATTGTGAAAGTTATAATTAGTTTTGCCTGCGACAAGGCTTATCAGATTTATATAAAACTCATCTGTGTATTAAATATTTGATAGTTAGTGGACGAACTTTAATATTATATGATAAATAAGGGCCTCCGCAGACTAGTTACTAATAGCATCGGCGATCGGCGATTTTGATGCTGCGTCTCGCTCGTTCGCGCTCGAAGAAACGCGACGCAGCATCGATACGTCACAAAATCGCCGGTCGCCGATGCTAAAAGTAGCTAGTCTGCGGAGGCCCTAAGTTAAAATTTATATACCTAAATAGTCCAACACCTCACAACATGGGGTTCTTCAGGGCATGTTTAAGCAGGATCGTTAAAGGTCGGCGCCGCGTCTGCTCCCCTTAAGTTACAGATGTACTGAGCGGCGGCTTCCACTTTCTATCGTGTGGACCGTCTGCCAGTGTGCCATCCTTGGCTATAAAAAAAAACACGTCCCTTTCCCCTCCCTCTGTCCTACTTCCCTTCAGGTCGACAACGTGTGAACGATGTCTTTGGTATTGCGAGCATCTATAGGCTAGGCGGGCCGTACGCTTGCTGTCGTAGTCACATGAAGAAAAATGTTGATATTTTATTATATAAACATTTATTTGGAGATTTCCTTTGGGAATAGGAAAAAATGCTTTTGAATACAACATCACTATTACTATTAAACCTACTATCTCTATATTTCTACCAGTAACAAACAATATTTGGTATACAAACCAATTGTGTTGCCATAACATTGCTTCGGGCTAATTGTTTGCGTTCTGTTGGTATTATAAATACAATTTACCGGTCAAAGACATTACCAAAAAGAGGGAGATACGCGACTATCCAATAATGTTTGTCCTACTATACGGAAACTATGGACTCAGTGCGACTCAGTCGCTCGCTGAAAATAATGTTCAAAACATGTGTTCAATCACTTGCTTCTGGTGAAGGAAACCATCATGAGGAAACCTGCATGTCTTCGTAAATCTGACTTTACGAAAGTACGCGCGGCAACTTCAGTCGCTTGCTCGGGCGAGCCGATGGGCACGCCAATCTACACTCTAGACAGAGAAGGGTATACCCGATGATATAACATTATCGTTTTGTCTCATGACTATGCCCAACTAGCCGAGGTAAATGACAGCGCTCGGGTGATGCAGCGCGAGCATTTGGTTCAGCGCGGCCTGTCAAAGCCCTGCCCTAAGCGGGGCAAGGCTGCCTCGCGCGGCATGCGAGCCATCAGGACACATCAATTCACTCCAAGACTTTTATCTCCCCTAAAAACCCGTTTATAACCGTCCCCCAAATATCCCGTAATGGAATAGTTTATGTTCTCATAACGCAAATCTCTTGAGCTATTTATCTTTTCTTTTCACTTGTCCTCTGGCAAAAATGAAAATTTATTGTCAGAGTAACTGGAACGTCTCGGCTGACCGCTAATGAAATGTTATATAGCCCCCAACCAGCGTCTTGAAGTATATATTTTTTGCGGGAAACAAAGCCAGCGTTTAGAGATATATGCTTTATTGCTGGTCTACTGTGTGTTGGGACTTATGATGTGATTAATGTTTGTCGGAGAATTAATTGTTGTTAGCCAAGACTTGAGTACCTTAGTAATAGATAAATGCATATAGCTAGACTAAGCCACCAACTATATGGTCCCAAACTAAATTATAACGTTGTATGTTTCAATATTTTTTGATAAATCAACTCGAAAATAATAACTTTTCATAGGTACAAATATTTCACGGCAACACGTAAATACAAGATATTATCTCGTAATCACTCACTTAACTCAGTTACCACGCGTTAACTTTTATAATCCATGACAACCGTATCAAAAGAAATCTGAATGTGAATAACAATCGTTAACACCCTGAATATTTATAGGGTGTTGTAATTCGTCACCCAACTCGGTGGAGTTTCAGGCGTTTCAGGCACTCACGAGCCCCGCCACTCGATCCGAGAGCTCATTACGCGCGGAACTTGTTCGCTATCATTAAAATTTATACGTTATACGACTTCACTTAATGAAAATACGGAAAAGTTTTCTTTATTTAGAAAAAACACGCCAAGAGCAGTTTTAGAAAAGTGTGCTTATTTTCGGGAAGACCACTTATTCTGTATTCAATTGCTTTGCTGTGTTCTGAGCCAATTTCATAATAAGAAAGTTAGGGACAATATTATTAAAAAGCTGATACTAGTGCTGATTATGTTGGTACACAAACTAAACATAAATAAACTAAATGTAGCGCCATCCAGCTCATGGTTCTAACGTATAAGTAAGATAGAAGTATTTTTGGATGTGAAAATTTGATTGAGTAGTGATTTAACGATAACAGAATAATAACTGAAGGGCTAGACAAGTGGCTGACGCCTACAAATTCGCTACGCTTCATCTATGGAAATGTCATAAGTGACGTGATCTCAAGCGTGATCTTCATAGCAACTTGTTGTTGATTTACATAGCGACGTTTGACATTTCCATACATTGTGAAGTTTGTTATTTTCTATTCGATTAGCGTTCATGCCACTTGGCTAGCCCCTCTGGTGTCAAACCGTTGATGCAACGCTTGTTGATTTAAAGGGCCATTGCTAGTTTTTTTCAAACAGTCCCATTTACTACGAGTACTACTACAAGTAGACCAAAACTTTATTCCATTGTCACAACAAGATCATATTGACAGAGCGAGAGAAGTTGGTATAGTAGAGTGTAGAACATTGTAGCATTTGCCATGCTATGCAAACAAACTTCAATCTGTGTCTGCATACAATACACAATAGGATAGTTCAGACAATGCTCTATCGACTCTACCAACACTAGGTCTACACAGGGTACTTTGGTATGTCTACAAGCTCGATACGGACTGAGACTTCATAATAACGAAGTGGAGTATAATGTAGAGAGGCCCACTGCAGTTGGGTGAGGCCTATCAGATGTAAGGGTGATTCATGCATTAGTCCTCTTCATCATTAATCCTCTTTGGAAAACTGGTTAGGTAAGGTAAGTTTGTTTGAGTATTACGTTTACAAATTGTAGAATAATGGACTTCAAAATCGTTGCCAATATTTTAAGTGTTTGTTTTAGTTTGTAGAGTTTACAGCGATTGATTTTATTAATCAATCAATCAATGTAAACTACAACAAACTTCTTGTTTTTTATCATTGATTAAACTGATTTATTTATGAATCAATCAGTCAGTTTTATCAATGATAAAATTATAAAGCTTAGCACCTTTATGCATGTATTTTTCGCAGAGTTAGGCAGAGTCAGATAAGCAGCTTAGTTCAGAAAAAAAAACAAGATCCCTTTACTTTCATGTAATAAAAATAAAACTTTTAGGATTAAATCACTGGGTCGATGTAGGTACTCCGCGTTATTTCAGTTATTTTTTATCAATTGTATTCTCAATGTTCCTGAAATAATCCCAACCACAATCTAGAGCGAAAGTTTAAAGAATTGCCGACGATTTCGAACCAACTTTGTCGACAACTTTTCGTTTCAACCCCAATATCTGATTACAGATATTCCCTCCAGTTAACACTCGTGTCACCCTCTAAGTTATACTATCAATACCGGGAAGTGGTCTAAGGATTAATCCTCACCAACTCTATTCCGGTAATCTGAGAGCGACTTCAGCTCTCGTTATGGCCGATATCTGACGGCCCCTGGCGAGAATAATCCCTATAGATTCCTCCTTTTAATTGTTACTCTTAGTTTAGTAACTTAGTTATTTGGAATTATGTTTATAGATGTTGTAAATGTAAGTTCCTAGTTTTAGGAACGGTAAGTATCAATATACGGGCTGGCTCGACCGGGGTAGTACCACCCTCTCACAGAAGATCGGCGTCAAGCAGCTATTACAGTTGCGTTTCGTACGATGAGTGAGAGAGCCGTAAGCCCACCCCCCCTCCCCCTCCCTCCATCCCACTCCCCTTCAGGTCGGCAATGTGCGAGCAATACCTTTGGTATTGTAAGCATCTATAGGCTACGGTAACTGCTTAACATCAGGCGGGCCGTACGCTTTTTTGCCACCGCAGTCCTATAAATATATATATATATATATATAAATATATATATATATATATAAACTATAACTTTGTTTTTATTATATATAACTAAGGCGACAAACAAGCAAAGCAGTTACCGTAGCCTATGTATGCTTACAATACTTAACGTATCGCTCGCACGTTGTCGACCTGAAAGAGGGTGGCACAGAAGGAGATTTGACTTCCAGCTCACTCATAACGCAGCTAAAATAGCTACTTAACGCCTATCTTCTGAAAGAGGGGGTATTACCCCAGTTGAACTAACCCGTACGTATCTTCACTTCTGAATTGCTAAGAATTAAGAATTGCTAATTGTTAGGGTCCATGACTCATGACAGACATACTCTCGACTGACAGGGAGTTTGGTCTTGTTGGCCTCTTCTATTATCGATCAATTTAATTGGTTTATAATTTTGGAGGTTGAAAATTCCGAGGGTGAGTATTACCCCTCTCTATAATTGTTTATCTTCACTTCTGTTCGCTTATCACGAAAAATCGATGTGATTTCGTACTTGCATTGGGGAAGGTTCATGGTTATTCCAACATCGCCGACGCCTGGATTTACCATAGACTGAAACCACCGCTTTCTAGACATTCATAATTCAAAAGCATCACAATGCATTCGGCTATCGCAGCAGGTTCATATTTCACGAGACACAGCCGCGTGACGTAATTAATGTACAGGCGAACACAGCCCGCCGCGTGGCTTTGGCATAGGCGCACTCTCCGATCTCGCTGCTATCTCGCGTAAACATTGATTTACGACACTTTATTATTTCCAGGACCGTCGGAAATATCTATTACTACGCTGAAATAGAAAATTGTTTCATAGTGGTGTAGAATATTACATAACAATTGACAATTGGGAAACCTCTGGGCGCCGAGTCACTTAGCCATTGGACTGCCACTGTAACGTTTTGCTATATCTGACCGACCCTTTGATTGATCGGTCAGAATCAACCAACCAATCAGCAATTGCTTTTTTCTTTTTTTTTTAACGCTACAGTGGCAGTTCTCAGGCTAAGCGACTGGTCTCGAATTATTTATTATCTTCGTAAATTCATTATTGTAAATCCTAAATTCTGGGCGGTTGGCATGTTGTCGATCAGACTATTATTAGATTCTTGTTGTAAATAAGGTACCGAATAGCTAAGTGAGGTTACATTACTACCAGCCCCAACAACTAGTTATCTAGGTACGCATCGAACCCTTCAGGGTTCAGAGGTTAGAATTCTTCATTGATGAAATATTTATAACTTTAGATACGTTACCTTCCCAAAGTGGCACGTTGAAAATGGCTAATTGGCAAACTCGGACTGTCTCGCGTCGCCGCCGACGAAAGTGTTGACAGATGTCTAGGCGGCCGCATTTGAACATCTAGAATTCCTGAAGTTTTTTAAAATTTTAAAGTGAAAATACCAGTTCAGGTAAAAAAAAATTAGATCTAATAAAAGTTAAGGTAAACGCAGCTATTATCGACCTATCGGAAATCTGCAGGTTTTACCGACCCACTAATTAAGTACGCATTTCTTACGCTTCTAAAATTACATATTTAAGGTAGGTACCGTAATTCTGTCATACCAAGGAACAACGTAAAAAAAATAACACAGACTAATGAGGCGAACCACAAGAATACTAATACCGCGTACTGACACAAATAAAGGCGTATCACTTACTCAATCCCCACACTAGCGCGGGTAACTAATAGCCCAATATTTTGTATTAACACACGTCATGAGGATATTTTCTCGCGGCTTTCGGACGAAGGAAATAATGTTCGGCATTAGCCGCAGTTACAGTGATTAAACGACTCGACGGCGCGTAGGGGAGTAATAATGTATTACAAACACAACTCTGATTGTGATGTAATGCTTGTGAGTATACCTTCTTTTCGTTTTTTTCGCTAGATTGGTATTTTGTATATTTTCTCGATTATAAAGATAACATCATGACATATACAGGATGTTTCAAAAGTGCGAATCAATACTTGGCGGTTTGGATGAGTATCGGGAATAGAATTCAATGATATAATGTTTTTTTTTTATTGAAATTCGAACACTTTTTTCAGTTATTTTCCCCGCCAATGTTGAAAAATGGTAACATGCAAAGTACTATGCAAAGTTTTCACAAACTGTTTCTTGAATATTAGTTGCTACGCCTAATGCAGCTTACATTGGATTCTAGAGCATTTGAAGTGTTCAAGGCCCTAACTCGTTTATCACGAATATTCAAAGGCCCATAACTCAGAGCCTATTATAGTTACATATAGTCTGCCTTCACTAAGCATCTACACATCAACTACTTTCTCACACTTCATAGATCTACTCAGTCATTATAAGTGAAGACTTGTGATTGGCTTTCCAATGTATATACTAAGTGTCCTAGGTTACGTTACTAATTATCTGTAAGTTTTCCATGTTACTAAATAAATAATTTGCCGTACATGTAATTTAATTATTATTTCATACTTTTGAAACACTCGGTATGTATAATAAAACTGCACAACTAACACAACGTATAATTATAACTGTTTTCTTTCCAACGTCCACTCATTTCAACTTCGCGTAACAGAATGCCCCATTCTGATATTGACGCTTCATTATATAATCACAACCAATAGACAACTTGCTGTGTTGCCATTTAAATTATATAAATTTAAAATCATTTGCATGTATAAAATAATAACATCAAGTAGGTATTTCGTAAAAATAATTAAATTCGTAAGTGTATAACATAATTAGTAAGTAATTCATGCATTATACAAAGGTAAAATAATAATTTAGGTGTCGAAAATTACATTATTTAGTGCTGCCAATTTAAATTATACAAAATATTGTTTAAAATAAAATAATGCGTGATACGTGCAAAAACCTTACAGACGTAAAGACGTTCTTTCAAAGAATACTCTAATGATATTTGGCAACTTTTGATACGAAAGGGTTGAAAGAAATGGGAAAAGTTGGTGGCTTTGTTGTACACCACTTGGCTTGTCCTACACGTGTTTTGTGTCGTTATGAACTTGTTTTTTCCTCCATTGCGGGAAAGGCCTACCTACAGGATTAATTAAACAAAGTGCCGTATTAAGGAGCCACTGAGGTTTATGTTAAAGCTTTTTTGTTTCACAAGGATTTTTTTTCTTGTATTTGAAGGTGTACGCAATTTACCTACTTATAGGATAGCCATTATTCTATTCTAATTCTTCTTATCGTATGGTTAGTGGCCAGAGTTCTTCAAGCCACTCGAAGGCCTCTGTCAAGGCTAGATGACAACAACTGGGACTTTTTACGTGCCCTCCGAAGTATTGGAGACGCACAGTTCAAATGCCCCTAAATGGTCACCCATCTCCGACTAACATTGCCGAGCATAGCTTGACCTCCGATTGTTTAACGATCAGTGATTGTAGCTGGCTATGAGCGCCTCTGTATGCTGAACAAATAAACCTAATTATGTATTTCTTTCTCCCTCTTAACATAACCGAAGTACGTAAACCTATGCAATAAAACATGCCTTTTTCAAAGCATAGAATTGCGACGCATTATCATTGCCACTTGGTTCCTGTATCGGTCAGTAATATTTTAGGCCCTTAAAAGAGAATTATGCAATGATATATATAACTAAATAAATTAATATTTGAATGAAAGCTCTAAAACTACAGCAATACAGTTCAATTTACAGGCACAATTTTTAATGTTTGACACATTATTAGAAAGTTTTGTTGAAAAGCGTATCATGTGAAGTACTTATCGCGGAAGTACGATGTGTTGTCCCTCGGGTGATATATAGGAAGCGGGGTTGTGACTTGTGCCCTGCGGGACGCCCGCCTCCCAATCGATGCGGTGTACATTAAGTTTTGAAAAAGGAAGGATATTTTATGAAAATAATTTTTATTTTTGGGAAAATTTTGGGAAATTTCCCAAAAATACTTTTCATAAAAGATCGAGAAAGAGCGTTTTATTTAATAAAACGCTTTTTTAATATACTTACCCAGTTCCTTGGTAAAGAAATGTGGTTCTCCCGATTTTGTGATTGGATAAGATGATTTTGTCTGAAGGCTTGCATTCCCCTCAGGAGACGATGACCCGAGAAAAGTGCAACGGACCAGATCTGATTAAGGACAGAGCTTTGTTTGCTGTGTCGCACGAAAAGCAACTAAAACGACTTTACGCCGATCATCTGACATGTAGTACTAGCCCGGTCGACTCAGCCCAGCTTGGCTCTACTGCCTTTAAAAGCAATAATCGATTTACCCCACCACTCACTTTTATCACTAGATTAAGGGCCAGGATGTATATCAAATGCCGGCTACAGACTCACGCGAGAAGTCTCGCCGAGAAGTCTTACCGCGAGAACCGAGAAGGTATAGTAGACGACAGGTTGGGATGACAATCGGGGTATGAGCTGAGGCGCGAGCGAGGTGACACCCCCCATACCCGCGCATCGCCTGCGCGCTCCTAGCCTTAGCGCTGTACGAGTACTCATTATCGCTATCGATAGTTATCGATTTCGATCTCGTTCAGATTGTCCTTTGTTGTTGTGTATTAAAATGACTTTGGTCGCTTCCTCGTCAAGTGTTGAAACAGAAAAACCAATAATTCATTCTCAAACACGAGAACTGGCCAGAAATGTATTAAAAAATTGTGACTAAAATAAATAAATAAATATAACGTTACGACTTTTATCCCCATTCGGGGGTAGTCAGAGGCTTGAGTGGCCATACACCACATTGTGTAGGTATTAACCAACTCAAAGCCCACTGACTGACTGAATTGTGACTTTGAACGGAAAAACAATTATTATAATTAAAAGAGGTATTACATCCATTATCTTATCAAAAACTTTGTAACATCATATTAATATTATTATTTTTATTATTGATACCCGGGTTTTTTTAATAATGTTCAGCCCAATGTTATGTGCCTTTTATAGTGGATTTTTCATGAATCTATTTTTATAACATTGAATAATGTAAGGAAAATGGGGTACATGGATTGCGTAAAGGTAATACGCTTATCAGAAACTGCCAGTGCATATGAAGCCGCAGTTTGGGAACGATACTCGTGCTTCAAAACATGGTGGAAGACATTATCGTAAATTGTATACCTATTTCATATTTCATATCTGAAATATATGTATACTTGACTAAACCTTTGGGGTTTTATCAAAATTGCTAGGTTTTAGAATATACACTGGATCGCAAAGAAAACGGGTCGGTTAGAAAATCTTCAATATCTTCAAAAGTACCTGCTGGCCTACTCCGAAATACGAACCTAACGTTTCGGCTGATGGATTGTCGTGATTTGACATTTCTTCTTTCGTTTTTCTCTACGATTTGACATTGTTTTGATCGTAAATCGAATCCGTACTTCGGACGATCCGTCAGCGACGTATTTCGGAGTAACCCCCCTGACCTAGCTTTATGAAATAAAGACTAAGTAAATTAAAGAATATTTTAATGTGCTTAAATGAAAATAAAAAAACCAGCCAAGTTCTTGTCGGACTCGCACATAAAAGGTCCCGTACCACCGTAGAATAAAAACGTCAAAATATAAAATATTTATTTTTAAATTTTATTTTATTTTTTTACTATTTGTTGTTGTAGCGGCAACAGAAATACACATTCTGTGAAAATTGTAACTCTCTACCTATTACGGGTTGTGAGATACAGCCCGCTGACAGACGGACGGACGAACGGACAGACGGACAGCGTAGGCTTAGTAATAGGGTCCCGTTGGCACTCTTTGGGTAAGAAACCCTAAAAATGGATTGTCGCTTTTATTTTTAATAAATGTAAAATAAACTAAATGTGATTGAAGATATAATTGAAGATTTTCTAACCTACCCTTTTTCTTTGCGGTCCAGTGTAGTTACCTATACATTTTTTGAGGTACTGGCGAGATCCGAGGTATACCTACCAATAAAGCAAACTGCAGTTACAATTGTCATACCTATAACAGATTCACAAATTTAAAATTTCCAGTCCCTATATGATTTTGAGTACCTACCTAATTTTTGTTGTAATATCTGTATTTCACAAAGTGTGCTCAGTCGCAGTCCAGCTTTCCTGAGGATGCCTCGTTTAGAGGCGAAACACGTGTCGAATTTATTTAGGATTCGATTTGTCTGCGGAGAATTGCTAATTGTTAGGGTCCATGACTCTTGACAGACATACTCTCGACTGACAGGGAGTTAGGTCTTGTTGGCTTCTTCTATTATCGATCAATTCATTTGGTTTATAATATTGGAGGTTGACAATTCCGAGGGTGAGTGGTGGGTCGCTCTCTATAATTGTTTAAAGTGTAACTACATAATATTACCTATATTTTGTGTAAATAATAGGATATTTATAAATATTATATTTTTTGTATGAACTAGCTGGAGAGCGAAAATGACTTACTTTTCATAGATTTTACTTTTCATGGATGGTACTTTTTGCTGTTAGGGCCTTAAGTGTCTAATGAAGTAGGTCCATCTTCATCTAAAAAGGCGTTTACACCCCGTTTGCAATAAATCTGTTTAGCATCGACAGATCACATTGTATTAAGATTATTAGCTGCCCATTTCAATGGTGTTCAAACGATCAGCGTCTATAAGTGTCCTCCCATATATAAATAACAAGCAGAGGGACTCCTGGCAAGCACATCCGGGGCTTCCCATCCCCGTGGGGCCACGATTTATGTCAACGGAAAAACTGAACTCATCTACATAGAGAGATCTATTACTATACTGGAATGGAAAACAAACTTTGCCTTTGTATGACATTGAATGCTTGAGATTTGTTTGTTTGAATTCAACAATTTTATGAAATAATGTAGTATTTTAAATAGTGATGTTTCCTAAATCTTACTCTCACTTCAAATGCACATTTCTACAGCTAGGTATTAGCGAGACTAATAAAAGTACCCACCTAGTCATCCTAAAGGGGCCATCCATAAATTACGTCACATGAATTTCATGATTTTAAGACCCCTCCCCCTTTGTCACAGCTGGTCACATTTGCGAGACTCCCCCCTCCCTGTGTGACGTCACATATTTTTTGCAATTTACAGAAATTTTCAAAATTTTCGTTAACAATTCGAATTTCGGTTTTTATACTTAGACATATTAGATTTTTAAATGTGACGTCACAAACATTAGGACCCGTCCCACCCCCTTGCCACACAATGTCACATTTCGTCGACCCCCTTTACGTGTGACGTAATTTATGGATGGCCCCAAAGGTGGGAGTTCGATCAACGCGGTTAGACAGCAGACGTCAGTAGGTCCATAGAAATTGTGACGATGACATGTGCCGCGACGGCAGACAGCATTCAATTTCTATGGACCGACTGACGTCTGCTGTCTTGCCGCGTTGATCGAACTCCCACCTTGATGCTCAGTGCTCTGACTGATAGACAACGCACAGCCTAAACCAGTCAGTTTAGACGAAGGTCTAGAAGTATGATATTTTGTACAGGAATACCTTACATAACGCTAGTGCTACTCCACTAAGAAAGGATTTTTGGAAATACAAATGGTATTATTATAAAAAAGATAACTATTCTTGAACTCATATTTCGTAAAAAAACAAAACAAGGGAAATTTGACTAGACACGCGTTAAAACGAGTTTATCTTTTGTTTTGAAAAAGTTTTGTCCATTGGGCACACGGCTAGTAAAATAGGATATCATGCTATCCTCAGGAAAGCTTCCAAAAAAGAAATAGCCACATCTTTCTATCCATATTATAGATCTCAAGACGACCATGATCAAAAGACCAATTCTCTCTTTATTTTTATATAAAAATGTAATCAAAACAAGGTGCCTAACTTAAAACGCCTAAATATACATGACATAGAACCTACGCGGGTACGCTCGGAAACTTTTCTATTAAAATGAATTATTCATATTAGTGATTTCCAGCGAGACGGAAGGGTGCCCACCAAAAATTAGTTCGCTTTGAAACAACTAAACTATATACTTTAGTGTGTGCTTTTAGGTTAATTACTCGGGTACCAATTATCTTTCACATCAAAAGTTATTAGGCGTGTCCACAACACACGTATGCCGCGCGAGGCAGCTTTGCCACGCTAAGTTTGACATGGCGCGCGCGATGCTAATGCTTGCTGTTTCACCCGAACGCTGTCATTTGACAGAACGGGACAGAACGATAATGTAGCTATGTAATTGATCGCTCGGCTATCCTTCTCTGTCTGGAGTGTAGCCGCTGTGCGTGCCTCGCGTGGCATGCGTTTTTTATGGATCCCGGTATTCGATATTGGACCAACGTTGGCACAATATGAAGGAATGACGTAAAAGTTTGATGACGTAAGTTCAGCAATTTGAACTTTGCGAAACTATGGTGTGGGACAGAAGAAAGGGAAGCACACATTTATAGATGTAGGTATTTCACTAGAGATAGGGCGACGGTGTCTGATTTATATGAAAACTAGTGCCCCGCGGCTTCGCCCGCGTGGAAATTGATGTGTAAGATTAGCCTATGTCTTATTCCAGAGCCTGCACTATCGACGTTTCAAATTTCATTGAAATCGGTTTAGTAGCTATGGAGATACGTGGTAACAAACATTCACACACACAAACTTTCGCATTTATAATATTAAGTAAGTATAGTTAGATAGTTAAGTACTTTGTAAAATTCTTAATATTGCGAATATTTCTATAATAAATGGATTTTAAGGTAACACGACGTATGAAAATACAACAACTTATGATCACCTTGTATATCAAACTTCAAAAATGTGACAATGACAAAATGGTAAAGACATTATCAAGGAAGAGGGAGACAGGGGCCTTACCACGACCTCTTGTCGCGATTCAATTATAGGAACGTTTTAACGACGTTTTAATGACGTTTCTTATTGTCATGACAATAATTGTTCCTGTAATTGAATCGCAATAAGAGTTCGTGGTAAGCCCCAGGTGGCTGTCCAAAATAGTTTGTACTACTAAACGGAGACCGTGGACACAGTAAGACTTCGCTCGCGGAAAATAATGTTGAAAACATTTCGGTATTGCCAACATGGTTCATTTACTGGTGAATAATGCCGTATGTCCACTGGCAAGTAACTTCCGCAATTTCTTGCAGAAGTCACTTCCCGACGTGTTTCCACTGACTGCAATTTTACACAACCGTGTCATGTGGGACTTGCAGCAAGTTCGGCAAGTCGCAGAAGTCCACTTGCGTGAGTGTTTACACATTGGAAGTCGCTTGCGCAAGTAAACTTGTGCAAGTTTTCTTGCCAGTGGACACACGGCATAATAATAGTGTCTTGCTACCCCTACTTACTTTGACATTTAAAGACTTCCCGCCAAATTTGATTTACAAAGCATTTCTTGGAACAAAAGTGATTTGTAATGCGTTGCAAGTCCATCATAACTTTCTATAAATGGGGTATATCTATAGTGTATTTAATCAAAGGTAGCACTACGTTTTATTGAATGACGTTTGATCGAATAATCCTTTTTAAAGGTAGAAGGTAGTTTTATCGAACGCGAAGTGGGGAACTGCTTGGGATGCGGCGAAACGACTGACACAAATTGCTGCGAATGCTGGCTCGGGAATGCATTTAAATCGACTCGGTTAACTTATAAATGAAACCGTGAGGTGTTTTCTTTAAATAATTAATTCATATCCCCTTTTCTTAAATGTTTTGTGATGTACTTACAACTACTGATGGGATGTTCTCGAGAACATTCCACCCTCGGAAACTTACTCGTGAGTATTTTCGAGAATTTATCTTATGAAGCATGTTAAACTTGGCTTTAACCTCATTAAACATGCAAATATGGTGGTTTTAATTGTTTTTAAGATTGAAAGTTAGGATAACGTCACCCAAAATATAAGATTCTCAAAAATTCTCACGAGTAAGTTTCCGCGTAAGTTTCCGCGTGAGAATGTTCTCGAGAACATCCCATCACTACTTACAACAGGTATTTCCCTGAATTTATGCTATTATTGTAGGTATAGGTATACATTTTAACGATTACATTGTATCGGTTGTGGCTTTAACTCTATTTATCAAAAACTTCACCAAGAAAGCGGCTGTCCAAAATAGCCTATCTAAATAGCCTAGCCAAATCTTACTAAACAGAGTTCATGGACTCAGTCGCTAGCGGAAATTAATGTCGAAAACATGTCGGTATTGCCAATACGGCTCATCTTCTGGTCAATAACACCTACGCTTAAAATGCCTGGCCCTGTGGCCTGGCCGAATTGCGAATGCGATAACAGAGGGCCTACTCTGTTTCAAAGTAAAACGAAATTTCGGACGAAGTTCGCGTATTTCCTACTACGTTTCTCATTGATTCCGACATTTCTTACGATCGAAAATTGTTTTAGGTACGTATTCGTCGTCGTAATCTAAACGTCAAACAATTTTCGTTCGTAAGAAATGTCGAAATCAATGAGAAACGTAGTAGGAAATATGCGTATTTCGTCCGAAATTTCGTTTTCGTTTGAAACAGAGTAGGCCCTCAGATGTGTGAATTTTGCTGCATGTAGTGGTGCGCTGAGCACAAGTCTGGTGATTACAATGTACAAGGTACCATATCTGTTAAAATAAATCAATGCTATTTAGTATACTTTATTAATAGAAAACTGTGCAAGAAATTCCAAGTATCTACCATCTAATCCTGAAACATGGCTTTATCCTTATTTTCATAACAGACCAACATATAATAAAAATTTCCACATAAATAGACTTCCTTTTCGCGTTGACTCTTCCCTGTGGATTTATAAGATGGATGTTATAATGTACGTACATAACGTATTACTACTTGAATACTTAAGTACCTTATGCTATACATAATTATATCTTACTTTCTCATGCATAAAATATAACTATATCTATACATATAAAAAAAAAAAAAATGTCTTTACCGGTTAGTGATTCGCCATTTGCGTCCGAGCGATACCTTTGGTATTGCAAGCATCTATAGGCTACGGTAACTGCTTAACATCAGACGGGCTATACGCTTGTTTACCACCTTAGTCACACAGAAAAAAAGGTTCTCATATTCGTCGTGTTTGAATGCCCTTGACGGAGCGCGCCGCTGCGCCGTAAATGTTTCGACCAAGTGAACCTGGCCCAAGGAAATTGGAATAAAGGCCTGGCCTAATATTGGGAATATTACTGGAAACGGTAAATCAGAAGTACGTTAAGATTGTGTTTATTTATCTGCGATTTTAATACATTTCTAAAGGAGCTGCAGCCTGATGTGTGTTCGCCTTTAGGATTGTCTCACACTGACAATCATATACATCTTTAAGCCATTTTCATATTTTCCCTTACGAAAATATACATGCAACTGTCTTTGCTCGTTTACTTTGTTCTGCTGTGGAAAAGCCGATATTCTTTCGAGAACACTTTATTTTTAGTACCAGCTAGCGCTGTGGGACAACTTTGCTGTCTTTTAATAAAAATTTACACAAAGTTTGTATAACACTGTGGTAGTACAGGATCTGCAATATCTATTATAACTAAGTGATAGACCTAGCAAACTAGCGCTTTAACAAGAATGATACCCATGTTGGATAGAAACTTACTTTTTAATTCAAATTTAAAAAAAATACATTTGAAGTACCTAAAGTTTATGAAAATTTCTAAGGTAGGTAAGTATAGGCAATGGTATAAAGTGACACAATTTTCATAATAAAAAAAAAAAATAACGTCACGACTTTTATCCTCATTCGGGGGTAGTCAGAGGCTTGAGTGGCCATACACCACCACATTGTGAAGGTATTAAGTCAACTCAAAGCCCACGTTTCATCAGATAGTCAGACAGAACCCAAGCAACGTGACAGGTGGTGAACCTTGTCGCCGTGTATACAGGAATTGACTATTATCAATTCCCGAGGGATAGGTAGGTTGCCTCACGATATTTTCCCTCACCGTATGCGAACTGACCAACAATCTGAACTGACAATTTTTATATAACTTTAAAATTGGCAAAAATACGATGTTGCAAGGTTCGGAAATAATAGCTAACATAAAAACTAAAACCCGACTACTGAAAAATCGCGCTCTAAAAAGTATGAAACAAGAAAAAAATCTCATCTAGAGGATAGCCGTGGTCCGTGTAGGTCGTTTTCTTCTGGCGGCAATTGAACCCGCAACCGTCCGTTGTAGTGAGCCGAGCGGCTTACGCTTGAACCACTGCGCCATGCGGTCGTCCAGTCTCGCTAACGGCTTATGACGTCATACATTAGTAATTTTAGCAAAAAATTACAGCGTATATTGTATTTGTTATGTAATCCTATCACGTAAACGGCGAACATTAAAAATACTGTTCTAGTCGCCCACGCCCCACCGAACGGGCGAGTTTAACTCGATCCTGGCAACAATTTTCATAGTTGCAAAAGTTTAACCTGTAAACGTTATTACCCCCCATCCTCGTCTACAAAATAACTTCAAATTGCAGCTTAAAACTCAAGCACCCCTATGTATAAACAAGTAATTACTTCTTCTCAAGGAAATTCTAATAATAAATCATGTTTGATAATCTCGTTTATCAAATTAGCTATATAAAAGTTTCTAAATTTAATAGTTTCTAAATTCAAATAAATTCATGAAATTACCATCTGGCTCCCAATTCGCTTAGCCATTGAACTGCCACTGTAGCGTTTTGCTATTGTGGCCAACCCTCTGATTGGTCGGTCGGTCACAATAGCAAAATCCTACAATGGCAGTTCAATGGCTAAGCGACTCGGCGCCTGTACCTATAACAAGCAACTATAATAGTATTAGACGAGCTCAAGGTACTAGGTTATTGCCTAGTTTGGGTCTCATTTATCTAGGTTTATGAATAGATACAAGTAATTCATTATCGACATCTCATAATTGCAAATTCGTGTGTTTGGCAATACTTTTTTTAGTATAAAAAAAAGTCATATTGTATGGAAGATCTGTCAAAACTGTATTGTGAGGCAGGTTTTTTGCCTAAAATTTACTTAAGAACAAGTAATCACTTGTCTAGACACCGGGGTAAGAATACAAGTCCAGTTAAGAATATGTACTTACACTTTAGGTACAGTGAAACATTTTTTAACGGAGATAAATGGCGCGCCGGATTTACAAGTTGGGAAAGTAATTATGAAGGTCTAAGTTAATCTGGCTGAAATCGTTGAAATGTAACGAGATTGTGTAATGACCCCTGATGGAAACTGTACATTTACTTTCAAAGTAATTAGTGTTTTAATGCTTGAATATTTTGGAGGTGAGCGCTTTCAAGAACTAATTTTGTAACCAAGAAACAGGAAGACGTGGTGACTGTCCATTATTATGTCCTAGTAAACGGAGTCCATGGTCACAGTATGACTCAGTCGTTCGCGGAAAATAACGTTGAAAACATGTTGGCAGACCAGCAGTCGTCAAGCCTTGTCAGAGGCCTTCGGATTGAACAACTCTAACATCAGGTTGGCCACTAACCATACGATAAGAAGAGGAAAATTATGCAATAAAATAAAAAATACAAAACGCCTAAAAAAGCAACTAACTATATACCTACTTTAGAACTGCAACATCTATCTAAATATATAAGAATCAAAGTCCTGATTGACTGACTGACTGACTGACTGACTGACTGACTGACTGACTGACTGACTGACAGACAACGCACAGCCTAAACCGCTGATCGTAGAGACTTGAAATTTGGAGGGTGGGTTTGTCTTGATGTGTAGAGGTGTACTAAGAAAGGGTTTTTTGAAATTCAACCCCTAAGGGGGTAAAATAAGGGATGAAAGTTTGTATGGAAGTTCGTCATTTTTGAAGTTAGAATTATGAAAATTGCTGATTAGGTGTCTTTTGAAAAATAAAAAAATATGGGTTTCAGGGTTTTTGAAAATTCGACCCCTAAGGGGGTAAAATAGGGGATAAAAGTTTGTATGGAAGTTCCGTCATTTTTGAAGTTAGAATTACTTAAATTGGTGATTAGGTGTCTTTTCAAAAATAAAAAAGAGTAATTTCAGGGTTTTTGAAAATTCAACCCCTAAGGGGGTAAAATAGGGGAATGAAAGTTTGTGTTTAGATTTCTTTCGTGTTTTTGGAAATTCAACCCCTAAGTGGTGAAATGTGGAGTGAAAGTTTGTATAGGGGTGGTCGAGTTTTGTTATTTTGACGGGAAAGGGGAAAACGGGGTCAAGGGATGTTTTAATAAGTCATCCATATCTCGATATTGGTTATGATTGCTTATTTGAATTGATCAGACTGGGGTTTCCGTATTTTTAATCATTTTGACGAGAAAGGGGAGAGCGGGGGTTCAGCGCATGTTTAGTCATCCATATCTCGAAATTGGTTATGATTGTTCATTTTTAATAATCAGACTGGGGTTTCAGCGTTTTAAATATTTTGAAGGAAAAGGGGAGAGCGGGGTCAGCGAATGTTTAGTCATCCATATCTCGAAATTGGTTATGATTGTTCATTTTAAATAATCAAACCGGGGTTACGGCGTTTTTAATATTTTGAAGGAAAAGGGGAGAGCGGGGTCAGCGAATGTTTAGTCATCCATATCTCGAAATTGGTTATTATTGTTCATTTTAAATAATCATACTGGGGTTTCAGCGTTTTTAATATTTTGAAGGAAAAGGGGAGAGCGGGGTCAGCGAATTTTTAGTCATCCATATCTCGAAATTGGTTATGATTGTTCATTTTAAATAATCAGACTGGGGTTTCAGCGTTTTTAATATTTTGAAGGAAAAGGGGAGAGCGGGGTCAGCGAATGTTTAGTCATCCATATCTCGAAATTGGTTATGATTGTTCATTTTAAATAATCAGACTGGGGTTTCAGCGTTTTTAATATTTTGAAGGAAAAGGGGAGAGCGGGGTCAGCGAATGTTTAGTCATCCATATCTCGAAATTGGTTATGATTGTTCATTTTAAATAATCAAACTGGGGTTTCGACGTTTTTAATATTTTGAAGGAAAAGGGGAGAGCGGGGTCAGCGAATTTTTAGTCATCCATATCTCGAAATTGTTTATGATTGTTCATTTTATATAATCAGACTGGGGTTTCAGCGTTTTTAATATTTTGAAGGAAAAGGGGAGAGCGGGGTCAGCGAATGTTTAGTCATCCATATCTCGAAATTGGTTATGATTGTTCATTTTAAATAATCAGACTGGGGTTTCAGCGTTTTTAATATTTTGAAGGAAAAGGGGAGAGCGGGGTCAGCGAATGTTTAGTCATCCATATCTCGAGATTGGTTATGATTGTTCATTTTAAATAATCAGACTGGGGTTTCAGCGTTTTTAATATTTTGAAGGAAAAGGGGAGAGCGGGGTCAGCGAATGTTTAGTCATCCATATCTCGAGATTGGTTATGATTATTCATTTTAAATAATTGGGGTATAAGCCGAGCTGAATATGGTAGGTACTACTTCAGTTTGATCCCATAAAAAATCATTTCGGAAATCAACACCCAAAAGGGGGAAACTAAAGGTAGAAAAGTACGGTAGAAAAATATGTTTGTACCCGATTGACTTGAAACTTAGTATGCATAGGGTAGGTGAGGGAGGAAGGGGAAGACGTAAGGTAGGGGGAAGTGGAAGGGGGAGGGGAAAGGGAAATGGAGGGGGAGGGAGCAGAAGGAAGAGAGGGGAGGAAAAGGGGTGGAGAAGGGGAAGGGGATTTGGGATTTTGGCTCTATATACCTACCTACCAAAACACGCATTCACCGAATTAGGTACCGAGATAAAGATTGTATGGCTCCAATAAAAATCGTGAAATAAAATTATTTTTATAAAAAAGCAAATACTGACTTAAAAAACCCTGGCGCACTAAAAAGTACTAAAAAGTCTTAAGTCACTTGCCCGGTTTTTTTTTATTTTGAAGTCTACGCGGACGAAGTCGCGGGCAAAAGCTAGTGTCAATATAAACAGTATGAACGTTCCGTGTGACGCGTAAGCTTGACGTAAGAGGTTACGAGGCACTTCCGAAAGTCAAGTATCAAGGAAACCGCCCACGGTCTAATGACGTCATAATATTGTCTCAGGGTATGGGTACAAGTGTACACTTTTATTTCCAGCTTATTTGCTTCTGACCTATTATGAACCCGGACCATTGTCGTTCGTTTGTATATGATTTTGAATCTAATTTATTACGGTAATGGGTCAAAATTCAAAAATTCGAAGGTCAAACGATACTGATTATTGCTTTCGTACTGGGTTTGTAATAGCAGCCCTACAGATAGGACGACAAAACAATAGAAATTCTTACAGACTTTGATGTCAATTATTTTAGCTGAATGATAACCAATCACTAGATTGTACTTAGCGCACCATTATACAGGACATGACGACATAACAACAATAAATAAAACACGATCCCTACTAGTCAACCACAATACTTTAAATTAATCAAAATAAAATTAATTTAACAAATCAAACGTGGAACTAGTCTAAACGGAACACAACATTGTTTATAATCGTCTACTTACCTCATAGACTGACCTGTAGGTACAAGCGTGGCAACATCACTTCAGTGTCGGTATTTTTAGCGGTATCTTTGTAGGCGTAAAGTTAAAATGGTAAAAGTAAAAAAGCGATCCCGTGGCAATATCTTTGAATATAATTTGATAATATTTTATGTACGAACTGATAACGTGATACGAAATATGTGGTTTCAATTATTGTCGTAATGTCGTCACCACTTTGTATGCAGCGGAATTCAAGTAAGGTGGTAGGAACATGCTGTAGCCAATATACTGCAGCTCATATAAGGCCTGCTCAACCGGGATAGGACCACTGTCTGACAGAAAGTCGGCATAAAGTTGCTAATTTAGCTGCGTTTCGTACGATGAGTGAGAGAGCCGGAAGCCCAAATCCCTCCCTCTACTTTCCCCTCCTTTCTCACTCCTCTTGAGCTCGGCAACGTGCGAGCGATACTTTTGCAAGCATTAGACTACGGCAAGCCGCCTTAGTTCTTATAAAAGAGCAGTTGAGCAACAGATACGGTACATGATAGCCCTGCCGGTCTTCTAACAAAACAGGAAAATCGTATTGAAGGAGCGCCTATCAATCTTCAGCGTACTCACTTGCTGCACAAATAATTCTTTCTCAGTAAACTTTTACGGACCCCGGGGACTGTCTGTGATCGATCGGCTACACCTGCTCTTCTGATTAATTCTATATGCTTCCATAATTGCCGTACTACACGTCAATATCGTGCAGGTATATTGAATTATTCTAGCAAAGAGCACGTAAGCGAGGTGAGGCAGAAGTACACTGGCTGGTGATATGTGTGACACATTTAAAAAATATTAATTAAATACTTGATTTTATTCTTTATTTATTTATTTACCCTGATATGAGTTTCACTGGGATCATTCTAATCCATTTTATAGTAGCCATTGTACAAGCGTTGCTAACGACCACGTGTCACGGGCACCTTCGCCGGGTAATAAAAAACAAAAGATCTATTGATTTTTTTTTGCTGCAACATTACACGGGTTCGTTTGGGACTATAGAGTTCGTGTGTTAGTCTGGCGACATTTTTTTACTATTTATTTATTTGATCTCCAGCCATTCCATTGCATTGCAAAGACCTCCCCTTCCCTTTTCCACTCGCTTCAATCTATGGCTACCCGGGACCAATAAGTAAGTAGGAATCCAGTTCATCGCATCATCATCTATTAATTGGCAATTTTTTTATTTAAAAAATATTTGTAGTTATATTTCAGGGAAGTTCATTATGAAGCTGTTTCATTGACAATATGAAGCAGAAGACTTTACTGGATTCAGGCCTCAATTACTTCCTTTATGTCGCGAGACGTCACGGTCCTTCGTCACTCGCATTACTCGGATTCCGGCGAAACACGTGAGGTCATCGGTCTATCTTCTAGAGAGCAATCCCACATTAGGTACCTTATTCTTCCGGGTCGTATTATGTATGTAGGTGGTATGTACGTGTCAGAAAGTACCATGATGAAGGAACGGACCTATGACCAGCCGGCATAAAAACTAAAGATAGCAAAGAATGATAAAATATCGAAAATGGGTTCATTGTTAAATCATTTATGGTCCGCAAGACAATTTCTTTGCCGTTACGACACAAATTGACGGGCGATACAAATTGACAGGGCATGCGTACGTTTGCGAATGAATAAAATAGACCAAAGCGAAAGTTTCTTGATGTGCCATTTTTATCGCAATGTATTGTAGAACTAGAGTACATACCGATTAATTTATTAAACCTGCCTCATGATTCAATTTGCGACACAAAGGCCGTTCGTGTGAGAGCCTCGCTAAATACTGGTTCTCAAATTCCATCTAACATTTCCCTTTACGCGTTGAGTGAATACATGTTTTATTTCTCACTTGTAAATTTCGCGTTCATTCAGCGAATTCTAAAGCTAGTCTTTGTTCACTCCGGCGCCTTTTTGATTTCGTTAATTATTTACGCTTGTTGTTTTGCAAAATTTAATTATGGTTTTTTGTTTACGTTCACGAAAGGAACTTGTCACCTATTTATAGAAGTTTATTTCCACAAGACTATGCATTTCAACATGTTCATTTGATGTGTTGACATCTATACAGACGGGCTGTGTGCCTATAATTTGCGTAATGGTCTGCAATTTTGCAAGGATTGCAAATTGCCACGCCCACAAGACCAGAGCAGTCACGCCCGAGCTATCAGACAACATAGTGTCTATGTGACGATAAAACTGATTTCTTGAGCGTGCCGTATGGCTTACGTAGACGCACCTATTGGGTATAAAAATCATAGAGTTTTTGTTCGTTCATGCAAAGTACGAAAAAATACTAATTTTGAATACGCTGACTGTTATTAAAGTAGGTCTACTGTCAACAGTAGTGCTTAATGCAAATTAAGAGAGACTAGAAACAAGGTGACCTTTAGGTCAAAATACTACTGAGTACGCTCATTTATATCTATTTAACGCAGACTCCAGCAATTACCATAGCACAATATAAAGTCGTTTAAGATCAAAGAATAAGAAAAAGTGAGACGTGACTGTCCAAAATAGACGGTCCTACTAAATGGAGTCCATGGACTCAGTACGACTCAGTCGCTCGTGGAAAACAATGTTGAGAACATGTCGGTACTGCCTATACGGCTCATCGTCTGGTGAATAATACCTTCTTGTTGTCGAATTCCGAGTGCGATAACAGATGTGTGAATTTCGCTGCATGTAGTGGTGTGCTGAGCACAAGTTTAGTGATTGCAAATGAATGTTTAAGATGTCGTCAGTAGCCGCGTCCAGTTGTCTCACATGCCACGCGAGGCAGCTTTTCCTCGCTTAGTTTGACAGAGCGCGCCCGAGCCAAATGCCCTGCCTTACCTAACCGATCGCTGTCATTTACCTCGTCGAGTTTGGCTTGAAGGCAGTGTTGCCAGCACATAATTCAAAAAAGGGCCGAAAGCTTTGTTGAAAAAGGCCGTCTTTTGGCAGGAAAGGCCGAAATTGAAATAAAAAACGCAATTTTACTAAAACTTCTGTGTCATAAAAGTACGGACTTGGATGGGATGAGTACCGAAACACAAAAGTTATCACAAATATTCAAAGGCCCAAATAAGGTCTTCACTAATCATCTACATATCAGCAACCGTATACGTAGTTTAATTATTATTTCATATGTTTGAGACCCTTGCTATATTAACGGTTAAAATAAGTTTCGGAGAAATGAAAAACAGGAACTTTATTATCCATAAAAGACAAAAGAAAAGCTAAACTGTCCTTAAAAATATCTCCACGCGGACGAAGTTGCGGCAAAGGCTAGTCTTCACTTATATGTAAATAATATTTTTTTGATGGCAGGGTAAGGCCCAAAAAGGCCGATGGCTGCCAAGGGCCGACATACAATCTCAAGGGCCGATATTCGGCCCCCCAGGGGCCGATCTGGCAACCCTGCTTGAAGGGTTATTACATCTTCCTAAATTTAGTCACCTAATTAAGAAAGCTTCAGATTACCTTCTAAATTTAGGATTCTAACTTGCTAAATGCGATTACACTTGCCTAAATTCAGTCACGACTAAATTAAGTAGCCTAAATTTAGGAAGGTGTAATAAGCTCTTAAGTCATGAGACAAAATGATAATGTTGATAATGTCGGCTATACCCTTCTCTGTCTAGAGTGTAGTTATCTCGCCCGAGCATGTGACTGTGGCTGCCGCTTGTGCGGCGCGCGGCATGTGACCGCGCACCTCGCGCGGCATGCGTATAATGTAGACGCAGCTATTGGCGTAACTTTTTTAATATTGGGCCAGCGCTAATGGCGTCTTATTTAATTCCGGTCCGTTGTAATTACATCAAGTGCTGTTAATTTCACGTGCCACTCGATCTCCCCCGATATTGGAGGCATGCATACTAGTTATGTTCAGAGCTAGGCACAGCCTGATTTAATTAAGTTTCCGCGTATCCATTGCGAATACTCTCACTGGTATTAGTGCTCGACTCTGTGAAGTATCTGTTTTGGTATGTGAAATTGGTTTCTCGTTGTTCTATTAGAAAGTAATTGGTCATTATGTAAATATCTTCGTGCTAAAAATCGCGTAGTCTATTAAAGCTTTGGCGGTCGACTAGAGATCGCATGAAAAAAAAAAACGTACTTAAAACTCTGGCTTATGTAAGTATTTTTTTTAAATTAGGGGGCAACTGTTTTCATTAAAATGGTTAAACGGTTGGCCTTCCTGCTCTCTCACTCATCGAACGAAAAGTAGCTGTAATCTCTACTTTACGCCGATCTTCTGAGAGGGTGGTACTACCCTGGTAGAACCAGCCCGTATATGAGCTGCGGTCAGTTGGCTACAGCTTGGCTCTACCACCAATAAATTATTGAATTATTTACTTTATTATTAATGTTTCTCTTCCTTGCTACTTTTCCCCTCATCCAAATTACGAAATTCAAAAAATGAGCATTAGTACGAGAAACGGTATTACATTGCAAATTTATTCCGAACGATCTGAAATTTAAATGTGCGCTCATCAAAGTTCTGAGTGTGAACATGTGATTGCTTAACATCTTAAATAGGGCCCCTGGATACACGTGTCGGGTCCCTAATTGCTTATTAACACTTATTAGGAGGCCCCGGTCTCATCCGACGATTTTAAATCGCTTTATGTTTGCACTTTATCCGGGGAACAAAAGGGAGGAATATGTTTAGCGTGGGTTATGAAAATTTATGAGGGATAAGGTTTGTATTTGCACGATATTATTATTATTATAAGTATCTCAAGCATTTTGTTTGACTTACTTCAGTATAATTTTTTTGTTCTTACGTCTCAATTTTCTACTATTGTAGGTACCTACTTGCAATCGATTCATTGATGACAGATGATAGGCCGACTCCCTGCATTGGTTGTGGGTTCGATTCCCGCCGGGGCAAATTTCAAAAATAGCCATTTCGTTATTTACCCTGGTATGGGTATTACATCGCTCTGCATCGCTCCCATTCCATTGTACGGTACCCATAGTTCAAGCATCGTTTAATTTAGGACCAGACATTGTTTTGTTACACTAGCAATATTTATTTATTTAACAGGAATATGTCAATTGATTCATGTAAACTTTTCGCTTCAGCGGTTTCAGCAATGTTAATACGGGAAACACGTTTGCAATCTTCGTTACAATTGAAGAGAATTCATTCCATTCCATCTGCTACAGAGCTCGGGGCACAGATCTACAGAGGAACCCAGCCAATTATATTATTAAATCTCTCCAAGGCGTTGTTGTAACTGGATGCTGTCTTCATAATTAGACAGGCGAGGTGCGTCGAATAAAATTAACAATGCAAATGTTCAACTTAATTTAGTTCTGATGAATTTCTTGAGACTTTTAATCAAAGCCCGATTATTTCGGCTACAGTTGGCTGTTGGCTGAGACTTGATAATGATGGTAATAGAAAAGGGCGGTGCATGAACCCTTTTGTTTCTGTTTAATAGAAGGTTTCATCTTGTGTTGAAGATAAGTTTACTTGTGATGAGATAGCTATTCAGCTGTTATTATCTTTATTGAGAGTAGTCAAGCATTGATATCTTGATGTGTTTTCAGAGGATATTGATATCATGTCTACGTCAATGTTCACTTCAAAAATAATGATAGACATTAATGAAATACATTTTACGTTAATAGATGTGGAATAATATGCTAGTACCTAGTACTTAGTTCTATGGTGGAGCAAAAAGTAGGTAAGTATTTGTACTTTGCTGTTTTAAATCATTTTATTAGCAATGTGAAATTATTTGTTAATAAGTACCTTTGGCCATTGGCCTTTGGACTATACCATAGACCTTATAGACCTTACCTTCATACTAAATTGGTGCGTCCAGATGTCTCCCATGTCTCGCCCGAGCACTTATGTTATGATATTATATTTATGTGACAAACTGCTATAGCATGAAGACGCCAGTCGATTGTAGAACCGACTGACTGACCGTTGAAAGTAAGTTAAGTTGATTTTCAACAAAGTATGTGAGTACCATAATAAATAACAAATTCCAAAGCAGATCTGTAAGTCTTTAATTCCCATAGATATATCTAAATATAAATAAGCATTCCATAAAATTCAAAAGTGTCAAACTCACAATCATTCTTCAGGCTGTGTTCTCGAGTAATGGTGGAAACTTTAGCAATTTGTGTAGATAGCTATTTGACAATAATGGATTTTTAGCGGAAATTAGAAGGTCGTTCAATTCGAGCGATTTCCCGTTAAACGCGTGTCGGGGCCGGCCCTTCGGTACATTTTATTGTTCGTTAAAGTCAACCTTTCCTGGAATTATTTATGAATCTAGTTGGAACTCTTGTAAGTTTTTATGTAGGTCTTTCTGGAAAGTCTTGAACACGACCCGCCAAATTGAAACTGGTATTTTTAGGTTTCCGTACCCAAAGGGTGCCAAATGGGGTCCATTACGAAGACTACGCTGTCCGTCTGTCCGTCTGTCCGTCGTCTGTCCGTCTATCCGCCCGTCTCTCAGCGGGCTGTATCTCAGGAACCGTAATAGGTAGAGAGTTGAAATTTTCACAGAATGTGTATTTCTATTGCCGCTATATAAAATAAAATTTAAAAATAAAGGGGTCCCCATACAAGAAACTTGATATTTTTGACGTTATGTGCGTTACGTTTATGTGCGAGTCCGACACGCACTTGGCCGGTTTTTCTGTATCATTAAGGTATCTTGAAGATGCCAAAGAGTAGCAAATATAGTCAAAATGCCGAATATAGCGAAAAAGTTATGTTTTGTTGTGTTATAGAAAATAACTATAATGAAAAGTCTGTAAGCATATCGGGTCTTTAGGAGATTAAGCCTTCTTATGTATTTAATAAGTGAATTGTCGCATAACAGATGCAGATAGTGCGATAACAGATGTGTGAATTTCGCTGCATGTAGTGGTGCGCTAAGCACAGGTTTTGTGATTAAGATGTTAGAAGGTACCACATCTGCTAAAATAATACATCAATGGAGGTACCCATATATCATTAGAAATGGAGAAAAACTATTGTAAAAAAAACCGGCCAAGTGCGTGTCGGACTCGCACATAGAGGGTTCCGTACCAGCCACCGTATAAATTTTATTTAATTTTTAGTTATTTGAAATTCATTCTGTGAAAATGTTAGTTTACACATATGCAACTAGATGGCGCTACTGTCGCTTAAAAGTTAATTTATTGTAAAAAATGTACTTTTACAAAAAAATAACAATTTATGTAAAAGCTATTATAATGATAACTAATGGTTAAAATATTAGTTTTCCCTTTATATATAGTTTATTTATAAGTTATCAAAAAAAAAACGTCAGAAATATCGACTTTATTGTATGGGGACCCCCTTTATTTTTAAACTTTTCTATTTTTAGTATTTGTTGTTGTAGCAGCAACAGACATACACATTCTGTGAAAATTTCAAGTCTCTAGCTATTATGGTTCGTGAGATACAGCCCGCTAACAGACAGACAGACAGGCGGACGGACAGCGTAGGCTTCGTAATTGGGTCCCGTTGGCACCCTTTGAGTACGGAACCTTAAAAAGATTGCCGAGGGCGCCTACCTAGCCTCGCCTACCTAGCCTGCCTACCTAGTCTCGCCTACCTAGTCTCGCCTACCTAGCCTCACCTACCTATTATATTTTCAACTAAATTGGATTACGTTAGTACAGCAACTATAACAAAATATCTATTAACGCTTCACGCCAGTGAGTTTGATTTATTAGTGAAATATTTATATTGCGTTATTATCTAGTGTTGGATGGACCTAAACAAACTTCTCTAATACTAAGCAAACTAGCCGACCGAACCCTCGTATACCTTTGCCCTTAAAGAAAACTTTGCTAACTCTTATTGCTTTTTTCGTTAGGAAGTCGATGGGGAAAGGGTCACATATTATTTTATGGCGAAAGGCTTGGATAAAGGAAATTAAAAAATATGCACGTCTACAGTTAGATGACGCTTTTTTAGGGTTCCGTACCCAAAGGGTGCCAACGGGCGCTCCGTTTCGCTCTCCTATTACTAAGCCTCCGCTATCCGTCCGTCCATCCATCCGTCTGTCAGCGGGCTGTATCTGTCGGAGATGCGATAACATTCATAGAAAAAACTCTACTATGTTCTATTCTTGCTTATTTTTAAAAGCGCCTGGAATTTGACAAGCTTTCTCTTTTCCATTTACCCAACAATCAATCAGTGTGCGTTTCCTTCTTTTTAAGTCAGTTATAAATGAACCCGAAAATCCCTTTTGGCAGGTTGACCTTTGGCAAGTCACCCCCAAAGCCGTGTATGTTTCAACATTTCAATGTCAAGAAACTTCGATATCAAATAATAATGAAATAATAATATTGCTAGCGATCCAATAATTAAAGAAAAACAGTTTACACTGTATAACAGTCCTAGAATTTCTTTACCCGCTTCAAACTCGTACTTCGGCATTCTGAATTATATCAGACATAATGAAGTTGCCGACTTTCAGTGAAGGTACATATTGTGAGGATTTCAGGTCAAACAAACGACGTTTGTTTTTGTAATATTTACGATTGGTTTTCATACCAATATATTGATATATGCAGTTTATTTCAACGACTGTATTTGTGCTACTAAACTCAAACCCCAAATCATCATGGTAATAGTATTTGTACCTAGTGATGAAACGTGTCATAGGGATAAAAGGATGTTATCCAATTATTTTTAGCGACAGTGAAGTGGAAATTTAATGTCGATAAAAACATTGAACATTCACAGGTAAACTAACAATGAAATAACTAAATTATCTATATGGCGAAAAAACTAAATAAATATTTCTAAACAATAATTTAAAAAGTTCACCCTTCACCAATTTTTATGCCATACTTAGCTCATATTATAAACAATGGAAGTATCAAAATTGACAGCAATTTGTAATAAAATTGCTTCAATGTGCAATTCCAATTCCAACATAATTCCAACACAGGCTCTAATATTTAAGTATATCACAATACAATTTTCTTGGTATATCCCCAACCCTATCACAAGTACAGTGGGGTTCCTTCAAAGTTTGCGAGGAGTGCCGGATCGGTCACCAACTCGGATTTTACATTGGAATAGTTCGGTACTTATAGACCGAGTTCGAGTTTAGAGATTGGAGAATCGAATTTGATAAGCCTTTGAAAGAGCTCTCTCGATTTTGAATTGGAAGGAAGAGAAATTAAAACTGTAAAAATATAGGACAAAGTAACTCAATAGGAATCGAAAGTGTGTGTGTGTGTGTGAGTGTTTGCTACCACGTATATCCGTAACTACTAGACCGATTTTAATGAAATTTGAAATGTAGATAGTGTAGGCTCTGGAATAAGACATAGGCTCCTCTTACACATCAAATTTGACGCGCACGAAGCCGCGGGGCACAGCTAGTAGGATTATAAAGCACAACGCAGAGAGGTGGAACTATGTAAAAAAAAAATATGCCGTATGTCTTTCTCCATTTCAGAAATAAATCTGAACAGGCGGAACTTTGAATGAAACTCTAAATTTTATAAACGTCAGTCATAGTAAGTTTAGTGTTTTCACTTTGGGATCCCAATCACTCAGAAATCGACACACAAGATCGAAATACTTGAAAATATGGAATCAATTTTCTCTCAAAAAGCTAGAAATTCCAACATCATCTATCGGTATTTACCATCGCAAAGTTTCCACGATATATTTCATCACACGCCACCATTCCACACTGGAAGGAGCTGACGAGAGCAATATACCGCTCCTAGCTGTCTTTATGGCCACTGTAAATCACTTTTACCTACTTGACCCGAACGACCGATAGCCGAACATTAAAAGGGGTTTGATTTATACCGGAACTTATGGCATTGTCGCCATCTGTTGCTACTCACGTTAAGAAGCAGTTTATTATAAAGGTGGACTGGACTTTGTTTGATGTAGTGCGTTTAGTTCGATCGTTTGTTACGGCTCGTTGACGCCTTGCGATAAGTGCTTAACTACTGCGATTAAGCAAACCCCCTTTATGGATATACGATCACTTGGGATTCTTCAATGTTTAGTTTGGGCAGTCAATAGAAAGTTATCTGAGGTTCTTCTTAAGAAGTTTTTATGGGTAGAATATACTTAAATGTTTAAGAAGCTTCGGAAGAAAGAAGACCCTCGGAGTATGTCACTCCCTCCTAAAATTCTTTGTTGAGCTCGAAACGTCTCCTAGCTGTCCCTAAATGACAAAGGGTAGTTTAGGGTAGCATACGCTTAACAGGGGGCTTACCACGAACTCTTGTTGCGATTCAATTACAGGAACGTTTTAACGATTCAGCGTCTTTTTATGCAATGACGTACCTTATTGTCATGACAATAAGAAACGTCATTGCACAAATGGCCGCTGAAACGTTAAAACAAAACTGCTATAAGAGGTGGTGGTAAGCCCCCTGGTTTAAGTTGTAAACGTCAATGCGGCTAATACTGCCCAGTTTCAAAAGGCACTGCATTATTGATTAGCTGTCTTCAAGATATCGCATCCTCAAGTGAAACAAGTTAAAGTTGTGCAAGTCTCATATAGAGCCGAGGCAAACTTTACAAGTAGCTGCGACACTGCCAGCATTGTTTCAACAATGGCTTTGAAACTTGAAAATTCAAGACTACCCACACCCTTCAGTAACATTCCGAACGCGGGAAGTCAAATGAGATCATGGAACTTCGAAATTAGTATAGAGAAATAACTTATTTTCCTCATAGCAATACGTTACGAGAACACGCCTCAACTTTGTGGTTTACGTTTATAAGCCGCATGAGTTAGTATGGATTACGTCGTGGTAACTCAAAACTTTTAATGAATGACGTCGGTTACTCATGTAGACGCGGTAACAGGTAAGCGAAGATTTCATTAAAATAATTCAACGGCATTATATGAAGGTAACGTTGAGGTGTAAATTGTCTTGTGGTGGGTTTATTAAGGTATGGCATAAATATTTTGGAATGATCATAATAAATCCGCCATAGGTAGGTACTTCGTAAAATAAAATGATGGAACGATAAAACGGACTCAAATGTCTACTGAAAATTCGCTTGGTAAACTATTTTCCGTATTAACTTGATGTGAATGGTATGCTAGAATCCCCTTTGGATTTACCATATAGGAGTCCTACACGCTTACGTGGTTGGTATGGCAGATTTCGCGCATCTTTCGAAATCTTTAGGTATTTACAAAGACATTACCAAGAAAGAGGGAGACATATGACGTGTCCAAAATAGTATGTCCTACTAAACGGAGTCCATGGACACATTACGACCAAGTCGTTCGCGGAAAATAATGTTGAAAACATTTCGGTATTGCCAATACGGCTCATTTTTTGGTGAATAATACGCACCAAAATGCCTCAAATTGCGAGTGCGATTGTGTGAATGTAGTGGTGCGCTGAGCACGGAAGTCTAGTGATTGCTATGTAAGAAGGTATCATATCTATACTTACTAGTTATTCACGGCGAGGAAATCTAGGTCCAGAAGTAGGTACCTACGTTAGGTTTGCGTGAATCGATCATTTTATATGTACTTACCACAAAAAGCCTTCGATAACGCTTCTCAAGCTTTAAATCCAAATCCTCAAACGAACTTCTAACCACGGAATTACACTTCAAACGATTACGCGCAATCTGGTATTACGAACAGATAATCGCAAATCCGATTAAAACGCTCGAATTCTTCATAAAACAAATAAAAGATTCACAGATATTTGCCAAGAGCATTAGTGTGGTTCGAGACCAAGTTCCGTTTCCGTAAGCTAATTACTTTTATCTAGCGTCTTAGCGGACGAGGCTCAACCAACGTTTAGGTAATCCACTTTTACGGATTTTGTCATATCTATTATTTATTTTTTGTACTCTATGCTACAAAGCTACGCTGAATACTTTTCAACGGTCCCTCGTGTACCTGGGTCGTTCCGTAGTTTCGTGCAAAAAGCATATCCAGCCTAATAAACCCATCAGTTATGATATATATTTTAAATATTAATTGCCTAATAGGTAAAAGGATTATCATTTTAAAAACAGCATCGAAAATATTGGACTTTGATTTGTTAGTTTTCTAAAAAAGTTAATAAAACAGCGTGTAAAATCATTCCTCTCTGTTTCCAAGTAGGGACCACGGCAGGTTCTTTAATGTATATTTTTCTGCATTTGAATTGATGACTCTAATTAATACGTTATATTGAAGCCAAATTCATGACGTATTGATAAATGATTATGATTATATAATAAACACAGAAATAATATAAGTAAAGCCTATTTTACAATTTGTCACAATAAAAACTTCATTACCATCCGCACCCAGAAACTGCATAATTTTGTACTCTAGTTATACGTTCCCAACTACAGTTCGGGTCACAGCGTGTGTCTATTGGCCAACCACACACGGTGCCCAGGCGAGAAGGACGTGCGTCTATCGCTGATAAAAATATTTACGATTTCCCAATTTTTATAGTGCTTTGTCCAAAAATTTTCTCATTACATTCCTTTGGTTATACAAGATATGTAAGTAAGGAAATTATTATTATTATAAAAAATGTTTACCTTTTTAATCCATTTCGTTCATGTTTTACTTTCGATTTTCTAATATATTCGATTACAGAGTTATTCAAGAAAAAGTTATTTTTTTTCATTCCTCTCCATTTCATTACCGTCCGTACCATCCATTTTTTTGCTGGAAGGTAATGAACTGTTTTGGAAGGAAATGAAAGGTTTTTAAATTGGGGCCATAACACACCGGGTAGCCATGGCGACGTCGCCAGCTACCGTAGCCAACTATTCGTATTGAACTGACGACGGATTGGCGAAGTCGCCAGTCAATACAAATTGTATGGCGACGTCGCCAGCCACCGTAACCAAACAATTTGTAGTTATTGAAATGATGACAGGTAATACACCTGGCGACGTGACTAATTCGTCGCCAGGTAAGATACCTGTCATACATGTACCGTGTGGTGCCGGCTAAGAATAGCACCAACCCATCTCATCCCGTAGGTGTCGTAAGAGGCGACTTAGGGATTAACCGGAGGATGGGCAGCAGCGTCCTCCGAGTACATATTCTAACTACTGCGATCGCCAACCCGCCTGCCAAGCGTGGCGATTATGGCAAAACCCCCCAAATAAAACGCACAAAAAGGGACCGGCCCCCAGTCTCCGGCAGCCTCGCTAGTTCTGGCTAGCGTGGACTTCATCAGTCGAGATCTTTAAAGCTATAAAGCTTGAAAGATCTCGTCTGACGAGCGTAGATTGTACAGTCGAGATCTTTCAAGCTTTATAGCTTGAAAGATCTCGACTGTAAAGTCTACGCTCCGGCCAGCACCAACCCAGATCCAAAACCCCGAAAGCTTTCAGCTCCAACTTCAAAACCGATTCAATGTCCTAGGGAGTAGCGTGGAAGATTGTAACGATAAGTTCGTGGAAACAGTCCATACGATCGGGTCAAAGTACTGCAAGGCCAGTCGTACAAACAGAACCAAAAAATCTCGGATCGTACTCTTAAGCTCATGGAGGAAAGGAGTGAAATGGCACTGCAGTCTTCAGATGACGCATCTGAGTACCGGCAGCTCAATAGACAGAAGTCTTTGACACGTGACTTCCGCCAATTAAATACCGAGCGTATTAAAGAGGCAAGAGGCTATCGAGCGGAACAAAGGCTCCAAAGTGTTCGCTAGAGATCTGACTATTGGGCAAAGCCAGCTAACGAAACTGAAGACCGATAATGGCAGAATCGTTTCATCCAAACCAGAGCTTTTGAGGGAGATCGAGAAGTTCTATGGACAGTTGTACACGTTAATACGGACACCCATTACAAACCAGGCGAACGACCCAAGAGATTGTCCCGATTGTCAGATTAACCCGACACTATACCGAAGACATCCCGGATGTCAGCTTGTACGAGAGTAGTATTGTTCTTAAACAGCTTAAGAACAACAAGGCACCGAGTGATAATGGAATAACGGCTGAGCTCCTGAAGGCTGGTGGAAAACCGGTCCGTAAGGCCCTTCAGAAGCTGTTCGGTTCCGTCATACTTGAGGGCAAAAGGCCGCAGGCATGGAACAGAGGTGTGGTGGTTCTTTTCTTCAAGAAGGGGGATAACGCTCTGTTGAAGAATTATAGACCCATCTCACTTCTGAGCCATGTCTACAAGCTGTTTTTGAGGGTCATAATGAATCGTCTCGCACGCTCGACGACTTTCAGCCTCCCGAACAAGCCGGTTTTAGTACCGTAACCCACATATATACGCTGCGACAGGTTATACAGAAGACCGAGGAGTATAACCTGCCCCTTTGCTTAGCGTTTGTGGACAACGAGAAAGCCTTCGATTCGGTCGAGACCTGGGTTGTATTGCAGTCTCTCCAGCGATGCCAAGTCGATTACAGGACCAGAGCTCGAAACCTATCGGTTGCAGCGAGGTGTGAGACAGGGAGATGTTATCGCTCCTAAACTGTTCACCGCTGCACTGGAAAACGTTATGGGCTGGGCATCAACATAAACGGCGAAATCACTCACCTTCGGTTTTCCGACGACATAGTGGTCATGGCTGAGACTATGGAAGACCTCAATACCATGCTCGATGGCCTCAGTAGAGCCTCCGAACGAGTAGGTCTTAAAATGAACGTGGACAAGACGAAGATCATGTCGAATTGCCGTGTTGTACCTACTCCCGTGAAGATCGGAGGCTCTACATTCGAAATTGACGACGATTATGCCTACCTGGGATAAACTATCCAGTTAGGTAGGTCCAACTTCGAGAAATAGGTCAATCGACGAATCCGACTCGGCTGGACAGCGTTCGGGAAGCTACGCAATATCATCTCGTCTCAAATACCACAGTATCTCAAGACGAAAGTTTGCCACCGATGACCTATGAAACTGAGACATGGCCGCTCACAATGGGCCTTATTAGGAAGCTCAAAGTCACTCAAAGGGCAATGGAGAGGACTATGCTTGGAGTTTCCCTGCGGGATCAAATCCGAAATGAGGAGATACGCAGAAGTACTGAAGTAACCGACATAGCCCGCAGGATTGCTAAACTTAAGTGGCAGTGGACAGGGCACATTGCTCGTAGAACAGATGGCCGATGGGGCCGAAGTGTTCTCGAGTGGCGGCCGCGCATCGGAAAGCGTAGCGTGGGTAGGCCTCCCACAAGGTAGACCGACGATCTGGTGAAGGTCGCGGGAATCCGCTGGATGTGGGCAGCGCAAGACCGGTCATAGTGGCGAACCTTGGGGGAGGCCTATGTCCAGCAGTGGACGTATTTCGGCTAAGATGATGATGATGATGATGATGACCTATTTCACAACTGTTTTGCCGTGTGTCATGTCTACCCCGACTTTAATAATTTCCAAATTCATTACAATCCTTTTAATGTTCATTACCATCCTGCCCTTATTCATTACAATCCTTAGACATTTCATTACCTTCCACTTGTAAAATTTCAATTGTCATTTTCTCAGTACCTAAATGAGATAAAAGAGTGCCTCCCACTTTTTACTGATCTGGTGACTATCTAAGCTCGATTAATTAAAAAAAATATACATAAAACAGACTTTTTTTTTTATTCCGCGGAACGTTCAAATTTGCACGAAACGGCGGAATGAACCACCTACTGAAGGGCTAGACAAGTGGCTGACGTCTACAAGCGTTCCTTCAAATCGCTACGATTCATCTATGGAAATGACATAAGTCACGTGATCTCAAGCGTGATCTTCATAACGACTTGTTGTTGATTTACATAGCGACGTTTGACATTTCCATACATTGTGAAGTTTATTCTATTCTATTCGATTAGCGTTCATGCCACTTGGCTAGCCCTTTTGTATACTCTATGTTCATTGGAGTCGGGTCACCACTGGGCAGTTTTCTTAATTCGCCAGTTTCATTCACTAGACGTGTCTACAACATGCACATGCCGCGCGAGGCTGCTCACCCACATGCCTCGCGAAGCACGACGTTTGCCTCAGTCGCATGCCGCGCGAGGCAAATGGCGAGGCAACTGACACTCCAGACAGGGAAAGGTATACCCGATCAATCAGTTTGACACGTTTGCCATCGTTCTGTCTCACGACTGCCAAACTAGGCGAGGCAAATGTGAGTGCTCAGGTGAGGCAGGGCGCGCATTTGCCTCACGTGAGGCAAGTCAAACTTGGCGAGGAAAATTTTCCTCGCGCGGCATGTGACACTTCTGGACGTACCTAATGGCTATTTTCACTATCGGTTAATTTCATAAAATTATTTCATTGGTAGTCTCTATATTCACCACTTTCATATAGGTACTTAGTGAATTTAATAAATTTCTTTAATTAAAGTTTTGCCGACTGGTCACTTTTGGTACTCATCTAGTCAGTTTAGACAATTTGCCGGTGGAGTACCTATAGTAGGTGATAATGAATAATATGATCATTCATTTGTTGGTTGGTTAAACATGTGTTGAACGCATGTCTTGTCATATTTTACTTGGGAAATATGACGAGACACCGAAAATGATTTGGTTACTACGATTTTTTTAAAAACAAAGTGTACTTATATTAAGGACACGTATTGAGTAAGTATATGGTTTCACGTAAGTACCTATACAGGGTGGTGACGACATCATGACAATAATTGAAACCACATACTGGGTATCACATTAGTAGTTCCCACATAAAATATTATTAAATTATATTGAAAGGTATTTCCACGGGATTGCTTTTTTATTTTGACTATTTTAACTTTACGCCTACAAAGATACCGCTAAAAACACCGACACCGAAGCGATGTTGCCACGCTTGTACTTAAGGGTCAGTCTATGAGGTCGGTAGACGTTTATAAAGGGTGTTGTGTTTTGTTTAGGCTATTTCCGCATTTAATTTGTTTGAAAATTTGAAATTTTGGACTTTGAAGTAAACCTAATTTTATATGTCGTCACCACCCTGTATATACTAAGGTGTTACTAAAACATTACAAAGCACTCACACTCCCATTCAGAGCTTACAATTTATAAGCTCCAAAAACTACAATACACAATACAGGCGCGTAATTAAGCGCAGAAACACAAAATATGCTTCAATTAATCTCCCAAACGCTGCAATTGTACTTAAAACAAACAGCCGAATACTCCAGGAAATTTACATTGCGGTGGTACACTACCACCAATTAATCCCCCTAGTACAGGGACGAGGTTTCAGGGTATACTCATTTTCTCGACCCTACATCCATAATGCTCATGTTACATTCATTATAAGCTTGTGTTGTGCGTTAGTACATTCTGATATTAGGTTGTTATGTCTTCCTTTACGAGTGTAAGCTTACCGCATTAAACTTCGGGAAATGGAAATTTTGTAAGCTATCTTTGTTGTTATTGAAGTTTGGGAATGTATAATTTAACCAGTGCCGTGTCGTGTATGTAAACAATAGATTATTACCTATCGTTTACTATGGTTGCTCTTTTGGTTAACCATCACCTAGGTTGGTCTCGATTTTTGCTTTCCAAATTGGGCGGTCACCCAAATGTATAGTTTAGTTTTGTTATAATTTTGTTGCTATTTGTGACTTAACATTGCCAAATAATGCTGGCAATATACTGTGCGATACTAATTTTACACTCATACCATAAAAAAGGAGACGGGGTACCACGAGTCACTCTACGGAAACGTCAAAGGCAAAAGAGCACGCGGCAGATGACCATGTTAAGACTGCAATTAATATTCCCTTCTACAAGTCAGAAGAGTAGCAGTGCGTGGTCATGTCTAAGAAGTGATAACCACGACCACTCTGCCAAAAGTGTAACGACGGAGAAGAAGAAGAACCCAAAAAAGCAGTGTAATGTATTCAGAGTTCAAGACAGAAAAAGTAGAGTACTCAAGCTGGCAACGTAGTCGTGTCACAATACGCCAGAGTGATATCAGCGGGGCGATTGCGTAACTTTTTCGTCAATGTTTCAATTGGTTTCGTTTATCCTGTGTTGCTCTATCAATTGAAATTTATTGAAATCGGGAAGAGTGAGCTCGAGACTCATCCGGATTTCAATTAATTTCAACTGAAAATGCAATACGGGATGAACAAAACCAATTGAAAAATTGACGAAAAAGTTACGCCATCGCCCCGCAGGTCCATTCATTTTGTATGTCAGCGTGCACGTCGACATCGTTAATGTATGGATCATTTAGCGCTTGGACGGGTGTCACGACCCTACACGACACGTAAGAGTGTTTTCGGATTCATTCCAGCCTATCAGTTCAGAAATACGGGAAATGATTCAAATAATACAGATAAATCCAATTAATAAGCCGGTTTAATAATACAGCGACTGGTTTTAATATCAAAAGCGAGCCCCATTGTTTCAACGACAATAACAAAATTCGCAAATCCAATACGTAAGCTTATACACATGTTCACAACGTGTTGTACATTCTGCCATCAAAGGCCGAATATACGAGTGCAAGATTGATATTGGAGCCCTTGCGCGTTTTCTCTTTTTTAATTAATCGCTTTTGTAAAGCTCTGAACTTCAAAGTAAAGGGTATCGGAGCATTCCCCGATACGTTTCAATCTGCCAAAATTGAAACGCGATGTACAAACGTAATTCGCTTTCATTTTTAGGTGCTTTTTTTTCAGTATTTGAGATCAAATTATGGAATTAAACCTACATTTAGGTAGAAGTTCAGAGCCTCAGGCCTAATTGAAATTTTGAAGACTAGAAAATATATTTAACGAAATTATGAGCGCAAAATCGCATTATAGAAGACCTGTCAAAACTTTTTCCACATCAATTCATAACAACTTAAAAGAAGTCCGCAAATTAAACGACGTTCTTCAAAGTAAGCGAATACTAATAAAAATAAATATTAGGTATCCTTTTGTAACCCCTCAGAGATAAAGTGGAGGGAGCTGCGCACTTTTTACATAAATTAAGTTAACGACGCCGTACCTATCGTTTATTTGGAGTTTTTAAAAGCCAAACATTTAAATTGACGACTCCTGAATATAAATTTAGACATTGTGATTGCCTGAAATGATTACTTTTCTCCTTCGGGGGTCGAACGAGTGGCGAATACGTGACAACAGAAGATTGTAAAATTGTTATTCCAACCATGCTGAAGAACCCGTCTGGAATTACGAAAATTGTTTTGCAGATAAAAATATCTATTTTGTCAAAACTAGACACGGAAATAATATTATCTATGTCTGGTGATTGAAACTATCAATTTTATTTCAGTACATGTTGGGACCCAAAGACATTACCAAGAAAGAGGGACATGAATATTGAAAACATGTCGTTATTGCCAATACGGCTCATCTTCTGGTGAATAATACGCATCAAAATGCCTTTTAGCAGATATTTACACTTCTGTTATCGCACTGGCAATTCGACAATTAATAAGTAACTTATTAAACACATAAGAAGGCATTATTACCAGAAGATGAGCCGTATTTGTCATAGCAACATGTTTTCAATATTATTATTTTTTGCTAGCGACTGCGTCGTACCGTGTCCATAGACGTTTAGTAGGACCAGCTATTTTGGACAATCACGCGTATCCCTCTTAATTGGTAGTAGCTTTGGGTGAGATTGTTTTTTTTTAATTGGTATATGGCGATTTATTTTTGTTTATAATAAAGAAGTAATTTTTTACATATTTTATTCATATAGGCGTTGATAACTTATCACGTCTAATCGTTCCCGTTTTAAGACACCCTTCTTGTCCTTGAAAATATTATTCGAATAAATTCGCCGGGCGCACGGAAAGCGGCGATCGATAGCAATTCCACTCGGCCGACTCCGCAAATCCTTTAGGTGGCTGTCCTCTATATTTTAGCGATAAATAAAATTGGTACAAAATTATATCATCGTGTAAGTATGATGTACACTTCGTGCGTGAAAGATTACAGACGTGACGGCCGGATCGTCGGCGCGACATCTTCGGGAACAATTTTACGGAGCTATTAAACCGCTCACTCCATAGAATAAGAATACCAACAGAAGAGACATTTTACGTACACTTGTAGATGTACTCTGACTCGTGGCAGAGTCAAGCTGTAGCTAATTGACTGCAGCTCATATACGGGCTAGCTCGACCGGTGTAGTATCACCCTCTCACAGATCAGTGTAAAGTAGCTTCGTAAAATGAGTGAGAGAGCCGGAAGCCCAACCTTCCCCTCCCCTCCCACTATCCCACTCCTCTTCAGAACGGCAACGTGCGAGCGATGCTTTTGGTATTGCAAGCATCAATAGGCTTCAGTAACTGCTTAATTAGGCGGGCTTTAGGATTGTCAAATTAGTCACATAAAACAGAAACTGTCTAGTAAGAGAATGTGACCAATCCACGCCTACTTATGGCACTTGACCGTAGGATAGAAACAGAATTATCCATTCAGAAATATAAATCAAAGCAAAGTGAACCTCTTTCGAATGAATGATCAAAGATCGTTACACAGCCCTCACTTTGGTATTACTACGCAAATGATTTGTCACAATCACTGAAACTAACTGTCTGCTTCCGGTCAAACGACCCACTTTGAACAAAAACCGAGTAATACTCCGAGTAATGGCCGGCGCACGGCATGGCATGGCATTTTATTTTTTATCAATCGAATTTAATACTTATCCAATCGAAATAAGGTATATATTTCAATGCTTGGTGATCGACCTCGGAGCATGGCGGAGCATTTTCTCGGTGCACCCGCTGGAGCACCTTATTTCGATTGGATAGGTATTAAATTGGATTGATAAAAATTAATATGCCATGCCATGCCGTGCTCTATGTGCGCCGGCCATAAGAGGTACTCTATGTATCCCGTTCGCTCTACCGCAAGTCTATGCGTGTATCTCGCTTACACAGCTGTCATTAACTGTAACTTCTAGTCTGTTGTTGGCCAACCTAGTGTCAGAGTTTTTCAAGGCGCTCGAAGGCCTCTGAAATGGCTTAACGACTGCTGCCTAGATGACAACAACCGGGACCGACTTTTACGTGCCCTCCAAAGCACAGAGACGCTCAGTTCAAATGTCACTAAATAGTCACCCATCTCTGACTGACCTTGCCAAGCGTTGCTTAACTTCCGATCGTTTACCGATCAGTGATTGCAGCTGGCTATGACATTACTAAGAAATAGGGAGAAAGATGACTGTCTAAAATAGTTTATCCTACTAAATGAAGTCAAATGACAGTACAGTACAACGCACGTCTGTATTGTCAATAATTTCACTTTTTGGTGAATAATACGTATCAAAATACCCTCTTATGGCCTGCGCACATTGGCGGACGGGATGACAGAGTTTATCAATCGAATTTAATACTTATCCAATCGAAATAAGGTATGTATTTCAATGCTCGGTTATTAACTGCGGAGCATCGCAGCGCAGTTTTCTCGGAGCATCGAAGAGCACGTTGGAGCACGTTATTTCTATTGGATAAGTATTAAATTCGATTGATAAATTTAAAATCCTCTGCCATGCCGTCGGCCAGTGTGCGCAGGCCATAGAAATGATGTGTGTATTTCTCTGCATGTAGTGGTGCACTGAGTACAAGTTTAGTTGCCATGTAAGAAGGTACCATGTCTGTCTAGTCTGCCGTTGTAAGGTAAATATTTTTGGTCTTTGGCTCGCTTGTTCACAATAAAATGTTGAATTTCCTTCTGTCCGTGTTTTCAAATGGCATGGGATCGCCAGGAATGTTTGTTTTGAGATACTTGGCTCGATGGCTACGGATAACGTTTACGTTTAATTCATCTTCAGTCGTCCGAACGTTTTATTAACTGTACAACGGGGATTCTTTTGAATTACTGAAAATCATAATTAGAAACCATTTGATAAAATGAGACGCAATTTTTTTGAGTAAATTGAATTTAATCAAACAATTTCCGTTACATTTTACCAGAGAGAAGATAAAATGGACAAAAAAAACCTGTTGGAAAATCTGAAAAATTATTTTTATAAATAAAACAAACCGACTTCAAAAAAACCTGGTGCACTAAAAAGCCTGAAATAATATTTCTATTATCACCTCTGCCTACCCCTTCGGGAAAACCAGACGTGATGGTGTGTTATCGAGTATTTGGAGTCGGTGCCAATCTTGGTATGCCAAGTCTACCTACTATAAAAGTAGTTAGTGGCGCCATACCAATGAACATTTTGGCATATTGAACCGTATGAAGTAAGCCCAACAAAAGGCAACTGCTGTAAATCGTTGAGGAATTCCCTCGACTGTCTGTGGTCTCCATCATCAGACCTGTAATGGCACTCATAAACCATATGGGTGCAAAGTTCTCATCAATAGAAATGAATTAAGTCCAAACACAAGGTAGCTACTGTTAAACGTTGAGGAGTTCCCTTGACTGCCCTTCGTCTTCATTATCAGACCCCTAATGACAGTCGCAACCCATCTAGGTGTAAAATTCAAATCAATACAAATTAATCAAGCCCAAACACCAGGTAATTGCTGTAAATCGTTGAGGAGTTCCCTCGACTGTCTTTCGGCTCCATCATCAGATAGACTCCAGACCTTCATAAAATAGTAGTGCTTTAAAATACTTAATGAAAAAAATTACAAACGCACTAGTCGCCCGTACGATTTATATATATACATACGGTTGAATTGAGAAACCTCCTCCTTTTTTTTTGAAGTCGGTTTAAAAAGACTGCACCGAGGGTTTGGGCTCTGATTTACGCAGCTAATGAAAACTTTAGATCATGAGCAATATGTAGTATGACGTCATCAAAATGACGTCAGACACACGAAATTACGTGATGTGTTTAATAAACAGTTGCATCCAATACGACTCGGTATTTACTTTCCCCTTTCTATGTAAATAGGGGATGTTTTAAAAGTGCGAAATAATACTTGGGGGTTTGGATGTGTAGGTATCGGGAATAGCATTAAATGGTATAAAAATTTAATTGAAATTCGCGCCATTTTTGACGAAGCGGAATATCTCAAAAACTACGTAAAATTTAAAGAAACTATTACACTAGATTCTAAGCCATTTCATGACGTGTGCCAAGCCCGCAACACGAGTTGTCACAAATATTCAAAGGCTCATAACTCAGAAATTATGATAGTTACGTATAGTCTGTCTTCACTAGGCATCTACGTATCAGCTATCGTATATGTAGATTGAATATTATTTCGTACTTATGAAACACCCGGTATATCGGTGCGGGATCAATCAAAACTTTTCATAACACTCGATCAATACAGTGTATTTGCTTACGTGACGTACACTCGGAAGTCTCGTAACTCGGCATATCACGTAGTTTATTACTTTGCGATGCGAGTTTTATTCAACAGATGGAATGAGACGTGGGACATCTTAGGCTCGGATTAATAAATGCATCTACAAGTTGAGATCGATCTTAAGATGCAGTTTTGACGTATAATGTATGGAACATCAGAATCTGTCGAAAACAGCATCTTAAGATCGATTTCCACTTTGAGATGCATTTATTAATATGAGTCTTAGATGATAAAATAGAGATAGAATTGCGATGAGAATAGTTGTTTAATACAAAAGTGTTCCGTACGTTACAAATATCACATACGTTAGAGCCAAGCGTGGTGGTAGAGCCAAGCTGTAGCCAATTGACTGCAGCTCATATGGGTTAGCCCGACCGGGGTTGTACCACCCTCTCACAGAAGTTCAGCATAAAGTAGTTATTACAGCTGCGTATTTTACGATATGTGGGAGAGCCGGAACTTCAAACCCCCCTACCCCTTCCCCTCTCTTTGACCCACTCACTTTTAGGTCGGCAACGTGCAAGTGGTACCTGTGGTATTGCTAGCATCTATAGGCTACAGTAACTGCTTAACATCAGGCGGTTCGTAAGCTTAGGACCATAAATTCTTTTTGATTATAATTACCTGCTAATAGCTAAGTTTAGTAGCGCGCCCTAGCAATCAGTTTTGACGGTTTTTTATTCGACGTATACTATGTCCGTGGACTCCATTTAGCAGTACAAACTATTTTGGATACATATTTCCCTCCATCTTGGTAACGGTAAGGAAACTTAATCCTTAGCTTATAAATCTGTAGTCTTGCAATAAAACTAAACTGATTTCATAAAAAGGTAAAAGCTACTTCCAAAACACTGGTTGTCTCTGGATTCTTCATAAATCATAATAAGTACACGTGAGGGATCCAGACATAATTTATTTTCAGGTAATATTTGGGGTAGAAAATAGTAACGTTGTGATAATATAATATCGGTTGGTAGAAATTTTATTTCAGGTCTGATAGCTTTTGGTCTGTTGTTGAATGTTTTAGGTAGGTTAAAGGCACAGAGTAAAGACTAAAGAAAGAGGTGCCCTTATTAGATATATGTATGAAAAAAAAACGTGTTCATTGTTTTTTAATTTTCATTGTTCTATCTACCGGTAAATAGTTGACCTACTCGCTTCGTTTTATGTCGATGTTAGTACTAGGCCGACCACTCGGCCGAGTTGCTTAGGGCCAGTCCCCTTAGTAATTGGTCCATGGTTAAAGGTATGTAATTGAACAAAGTCAAATCATCATCATCACCATTTCAGCCAAAAGACGTCCACTGTTTGACATAAGCCTCCCCAAGCTTTTCTACAACTACCGGTCCTGTGCCACTTGCATTCATCGATCTCCCGTCGGTCCACCTGGTGGGGGACCTACCCATGCTGCGTCTTCCGGTACGTGGTCGCCACTCAAGAACCTATCTGCGCCATCGGCCATCACTTCTCAAAAAATAAATTCAATGTAATTGTATCTAAAGATGTGATAAACGGCTTTATATTAAAAGTCGCTGTAAAAAGCGTGGAAGTGCTTTCTGCTTTTTACTTTTTTACATAGTTTTCTGCTTTCTACTTTTTTTAAATGCTTTTGTGCATTGAACTTTTAGATAGCAAAAAATTATCTGCTGAAAAATTAATAGTGAGCCATATGCGCATAGAAATATGGTTGTCAATCTAATATAATTTAGTATCAATGTATTGCTTTTTATGGGTAAAGAAATATGGTTCAATTTAATTAAATATTGATTTGAGCTGTATTTTCATAACAATAAGGTTACTTTTTGTAAATTTTTGGAATTTCTTTCTCTTTCTGGCCATCATTGCTTAAAAGCCACACGCTTGTGTTTGTAAGCGCGCTTGTGTGCTTACGTAAAAAAACTAACTTTTCAAACGGCTTTTCGTTTAAGCACCCACTTCTAATTGTATCAAACAAAAATAAATGGGTTTTAAACGATGTCTAGGGTAGGTCTACATGTAAAACAAAACGAGCTTACTTCGCAACTGTTGCTAAAACATGTTTTACAATCCTTGACAGACCAACGCTATTCAATAAAAGATGTTTTATAACATTGACAGCTCAACAAACCGTAGAAAATCGTAATAACACTCAAGAGGGAATGGTTAATGGAGAGTTACCAGAGAAAAAGGTGAATATTTTGTTTAGTTTTTCCTTAAGTAGGTATTGGTGACGCGAGGCTCACAGTGAGAAAGCTTTCAGTGGCTTTATTCAATTTTGTAGGCGTAAAAGCTCCTTGTTTGTGCACGATAACGTCCTTTAGAAAAGTGAGTGTTATTTCTCTGCTGCAGATCGACTAGGTATTCAAAGATCTTTGTATTGGTGGTAAAGCCAATCTGCAGCTAATCATATACGGGCTGGCTCGACCGGGGTAATACCACCGTTTCGCAGAAGATCAGCGTAAAGTAGCTATTACAGCGTTTCGTACGATAAGTGAGATCAGCAAAAGGTCGGCAACGTGCGAGCGATGCGAGGTATTGCAAGGATCTATAGACTACGGTAACTGCTTAACATCAGGCGGGCTGTACGCTTGTTTTCCACCTTAGTGACATAACAGCGATCTTCTGTGAGAGGGTGGTACTACCCCGGTCGAGCTGTATATGAGCTGCAGTGAGATGGTTACAGCTTGGCTCTACCACCAATTAAATGTATTATTTTTACCGATATATTATTATCATATTTTACGGTGGCCGATACAGGCACCTTGAACAGTTCTAACGTCTTCTGGGATAACTTAACATGCCCCTATCGCCCCCTGCGGGTTAACCCGTCCAATATAAATCATTCCCACAGTTGATATAACTTTGTTCTCCTTGTTAATTTGAGTTATGTTAAGTTATACGCGACAGGGAATTCGGGAGTGGGTGATAAAAAATATTAAGTAATAATATAATATATCCTTGTTGAGGGTTGAATTTCATGTAATATTAACGTTTTTTTAGAGAAATAGTCGTAGTTAGGTGTAAACTCAGATAGTTTGTGTAACTAATAATGCTACTAGAAATTATAAAACTCAAGAAAGTAAGTGTACATTTTTGCTCCGAATAAATAAATTCTTGAAAATAATAAAATTGTGTACTATAGTACAAATAAATATTTTTTACTCAAAAAAGTTTATAATGTTGTCATTATTTCACAAACCTTATTCGAGCAAAATCGGATTTGTCGTACTGCAAGAGCTACTAGACATACAATGTATTATTACCCGGTATTATCGTCATTATATTTGTTATTTGACCGTTGCCATGGAAACGTAGCAAACAGGTATGTTTATGGTTCGTAAAAAAACTGATTGAAGGTTAAACACGAGTTGGTCGTGCCGTTGCCATGGAAACGTAAACAGAGAAAATACACAACTATAGATATAGTTCGTAAAATATAAATATAATTGTATGAATTTTTATACCGACTTAGCTAGTTTTGTTTAAACTAATAGTCGCATTTTTGAGTAAAGCACTATACAAGCCTTGGTCTCTAATGAGTGTACTGCTGACCACGCTATAATGGCCTCAAGCTAAGCTTCGCTACGCTCACGGCCTTCAAGCTTGGTCATCATAGCTACCCTTGCTGGCCGCGCTATAAAGGCCTCGACCTTTGGTCTCGGCCTTTATTTTAGCTTGTGCATCAAGGGTTGCAATGCTGACCGCGCTGTGAAGGCCTGGAGCTGCACTGCACCGCGCTTTCGGCCATCAACAACGCGGTTAGCAACACACTCATTAGAGACCGCGGCAGTAATGTACTATTATCACCCACTCCCGAATTCCCTTAGTACCTCAGTTACCGGTGTTGCATAGTTTAGTACAAAATACCAACAATTAAGTGGACTTAAGATTTATGAGCATAATATTCTAACTTAGATTAAAACATTTATAAACGGCGTTTAAGTATGGCGTAAATTTTTTATGTCCGTGATTAAGTAACAAAGTTTTGGTAAGCTCTTTTTAGGGCGCAAATGGGGATTTTGAAACTAATTTACATTTTCATTTCAGGCAGTCTCAAAAGGAATTTCAATTAGGTATCAATTATTTTGCACATATTTCTATTTATCTCTACAATAATATAAGACCCAAAGTACAAACGCCATAGGAAATATACTAATAAACATTATTAGTAATAATGTTTTGCACCTAATATTAAAATAAATAAATAGGACCTTGGGCCACAGCAGACATGTTACTTTTGGCATCGGCGATCGCCGATTTAGCCGCTTTTTAGAAGCTAGGGCTCGGCCACGACTTAGCGCGACGGCGACGGGCGTCAGCGTTTTTTGCTAAAATGTTGCATGACGCCACGAGCTGCCGCTCTCGGCGGCAACGCGCGGGATGCAACATTTTAGCAAAAAACGCTGTCGCCTGTCGCCGCCGCGCGAAGTCGTGGCCGGGCTGTAAGTGTTCGATACGCAAAATCGCCGATCGCCCATGCTAAAAGTAGCATGTCTGCTGTGGTCCTTAGGTAGAGTCTATTTAAAATCTAAACTATACACCGAAATTCTATTTCATTAAGTCCTAATTAAGGTTCGACAATTTAATTTTATCTATACTAAAACGATTAGCAATTACTGTTAAAACTATTTGGTCAGCTCCAATTACAAGTAACGAGCTATCGGAAAGCTATGTAAAATGTAGCAATTAACATCCGATTGTGTTTGATTCCAGCTGTTTTATCAAAACGATCTCATTCTGTTCAATGTACTGAATTGAGAGCTGATTAACAAACGATTCAATGGGATCCCAAAACAATAGAACAATAGAGCTATCATGAAAATGTTCCGAGTTTATGTAATACTCTTTGTGGGACTCTACATTTATGAAATAAAGTCCCTGAGCGATTTTATTGAGTTACATAGGTATAAGTAAATATTGCCAGACATACACACCAACTGTATGGTCCCAAACTAAACCAAGCTTGTACTATGGGTACCGTGGGCGATCCTAGTGACACACAGACCAGTGGGGCTAATACCGTCACAAAGATGAATTGCAGCAATTCTGCTAAAGCAATTCATTTTTCCAACCCTCCAGCAGAATCCGCTAAATTTCCGTGAAACTGTCACGAATGGCGTAAAATGTATCGCTATTCTACAGATTTTTTGCGGAATTGCTAAGGATTCCTCAGAAAATCAGAAAATGAATTGAATTGGCAATATTGCATAGCGTCCATATTAGCCCCGCTGGGTAAATTACGAAAAGGCCGTATCCGAAATCTCGAACCCGCAACTACCCGATGCCGTGAGCCGAGTAGCCTACGCTCGAACGAATGCGCCAAGCGGTCGTCGCCAAGCAGTATTTTTGGAAATTCAGAACAAACTGTACTAATTATTTAAATATTGATTTGTTATGAAGATGGTCGTATCGCTACAGAAAGTTTATAGTCTGGGGGAAAGGGGGGGGTAGAGCCAAGCTGTAGCTAATTGACTGCAGCATGTATACGGGCGGGCTCGACCGGGGTACTACCACCCTCTCACAGAAGATCGGCGTAAAGTAGCTGTTTCACAGCTGTGTTTCGTCCGATGAGTATTGGTATTGGTATTTTTATAGCCCTCGATCGCACACTGGCAGACGGTCCACCTGATGGTAAGTGGAAGCCGCCGCCCAGGATATTTGGTATTGCAAGCATCTGTAGGCTACTGTAACTGCTTAACATCAGGTAGGCGGATGCTTGTTTGCCACCGTAGTCACATAAAAATTATAATAATAAATAAAGAACCTTTAAGGACGACCTTCACCCATCGACTTACCGGATCAACCCTAGATTTTATCAAATAAAATATTTTTCTGAACATATACCAATAGGGTTGCCGTAAATAATATGCTCATGGCTATGATTAATTAAAATTAGAAAAATTAGAAAAGCCGTGCATGCTCTTAGCTTTTTGCTTTTTTATCCTTGAGGATATTGGTATATGTTCAGACACATAGTTTATTTGATAAAATCTAGGGTTGATCCGGTTAAGTCGATGGGTGAAGGTCGCTCTTCAGTGTATCTTAGACCATAAAGGGTAGCTATTTCTCTAACCCTATTTTGATAAACCACCATAATGTGGGGTTCTATAAAGAATGACCCAGTTTACAACACCCGTAACTAATTGATTAAATGGCTCTGAAAAATCACCGAGCCGCAAAAATTAAGCAATCTATGGGTTCATTTTTACAAGCCCGCTTCGGCTCATTTATCTTCTGTCACCCTTCCACCTGCACTGAAATTAAGTGAAAACGGTTCATGTGAGATTGAAATATCTTAAAAATTTCAAAATTGGTCCAGTTTATTTGAATTCTTTAATACATACAGAGACTTTAGATTGCCACATGCTACGATTTTGACACACCTCTTTTGCTTCATCCACATTCATACATCTTCTCATGCACTGCCGTCGGTTGAGGGTGCTACGGACTTGACCTTTCTGGAAGAGACCATTAATATGGTCGTGAAAAGTTCTCCTTGGGCGCCCTCTTCCGACGCATTCACTCACTTTCGCTTCGTATATCTCTTTCGTCAATCGACTTTCACTCATCCTCTCTACGTGACCAAACCATCTTAGCATACTCTTTTCGATCTTAGTCACCACATCATCCTTCAGCTTGCATCTCTCTCTTATCACACTATCCCTTATACGGTCAGCAATGGTGACTCCACACATACTTCGTAAGGAGCGTATTCGTATTAATTCTTTAATATAAATAATAATTATGATACGATAATGATGGGTTATGGACATAAATAAAACTATAGAAATTAGTTAATAAGCAGAGTAAAGTTATATTGTGTGTAGTTACAATGGCAGTTAATACAGAGTAACTAAGGTAACCGTAAATCTACATTTGAAAAACATTGACATGTGTTCTTCTTATAAAGTTATTGGTTTACTAAAGAGTTTAAACTCTAACAGATAATATTATAATATGCAATGGCACAGATTTCTTTAACACTGTATCCGAAATGCAAAAAGAAGCTTTTTAAAGTACTACATCTTTGTATGCATGATATGCATCAAAAGCCCTCTAAACATTTTATGCGAGAATACCAACTTTTGAAAACTTCCTAGAGTTGATTTTTTATTCCCTTTGGCTTTCCACTGACGGCATTTGATGGGACTCTCCAATAACTCTACCATGAGTTCGTACGCTTGCTAGAGTCGCTAGTCGCTGGCGTCTCCGTAAAATATTACTATGGCAAATTAAACAGTACGACAATCATCTACGTGCCCTCCGTGCTTCGGAGGGCACGTTAAGCTGGCAGTCCCGGGTGTCATTTGATGATCTTTGACAGTCGTTACAGGCAGTCAGAAGCCTGAAAAAGTCTGACAGAAATGGTCTTACCCTTAGGTTGCCGATAGTCCCACTAGTTGGGTCTCGGAGGGCAGATGGCAATCGCTCCGTGTAAATATCGGCGATCAGCCAAATCAGGGTAGACTGAAAGCTGACCCCTCATAATGGGATAAGGCTAGGAAGAAGAGAGAGACAAGCATCTACTTGAAGAAGTAACAACTTGATATATTTCTTTTTTTTATGGGCACCAGCCCAGCGATTGATCCCTATTTCAGTGAAAGGAAAGTGACGATGAGGCCGATTAGCTCGCTGACTCAAAAACAGACTGTTTACTTTGGATTTCAAGAGACCTCTTTGCAAGCACAAGTGGTGGGAGCGAATTCCACCTAATCCTCATCAAGATCGAAGCAAATCGTTTTGTGCGAATGCAATGTCGACGACATAAGGTTGAAATCGCTCACCGTGCCTGTTTGTTCTGTGGATGTAAAGGCGATGGCGGAACTAACTAGTGTAGTCTCGTTCTTCTCCAGCACATGCTGAGCCAATACGTTTTCGGCACAGTTCGCGCTGACCCTTTTTTTCTGCCTCCTATGTTTGTTTTGTTTATTGTTGCGATCAGTGTCGAATAAATGTTTTTTCTTTCTTTCATCTTTCTTCTTTAGTTCCTTTGCACACAAAAAATGTATCTAATAAAATAGTGCACCCACAAGCTACGAGCAGGACCCATAGAGATTTATTATACCTAGTGGTCCCCCCCCCCCCACCAACCCTGAGGGTTATAAAAGGAGCTATAAAAGCACAGTTATAAAAGGAAGCTACGAGCAGTCGCATCTGAACGATAGTTATGACGTTAAGTACGTTATAGACGTCAAAACTGATGGCTCGGGCGCACGGCACTCGTTTATGCCGCCGCCCGTTGAGTATTTAACGTAGACGGTAGCGACTAACGACTCTAGCAACATATAAACTAATGGTAGAGCTACAGATTGAACCAGTGTTGTTAACTTCACGTGGCTGCGTGACTGGAACGATCTCTCCGATAGAATTAGAGTTAACAAACTGAAACAGCTCCGCACTGGGCAACTTATTAAACTTTTCCTGTAACTAGTACATCGATACGATACGGGCAACTGTGAGAGTTGAGTAACAAAATTTTATAGCTACGCTCTTTTTCTGTAGTTCTAGAGTTTGGGTAATGGACAATTAAGTAGGTAAGTACCGACTTTGAGCGCTGGAATTAGAATTCAATATAATTTTATACCAATAATTACAGTAATTTCTTAAGACTCTACCGCCCTAACTAACGGGTGGTAGAGTCTTAATGTTGACTTCTGTTGATGATAAGATTAGTTTTTTTGCCAATTTTGTTTCTATCAGTATTACATATCAGGGCCCTAAGTTGCTTAGCCATTGTGGCGCCACTGCGGCGTATTGCTATAGTAATCGACCCTCTGATTGGTCGGTTGATTCTGACCGTCCATTTAAAGGCCGATCAGCCGGTCGGCCGACTAATCAGAAGATCGATCAATATAGCAGCTCAATGGTAATGGCGAAGCGACTTAGGGCCAGATTGGGTGGTTCGCTTCACGTCGGGAAGAATTTTGGAATCGGCGTTGTCGTAATTTACCCTGATCTGGGTGTCACCGGGATCGCCAGTCCCTTGTTCGGTACCATAGTACAAGTCCACAATCACACAGACAATAAGTCTCACAGTCAAACCGATGGCACGGTTTTGTGGGGCAATGTATAATAAACATGTAATAAATACCACTTGTATACAAGTTGTATATAATTATGTGGTACACTTGTATATAAGTATGTGGTATACCACATACTTATGAAAGTCTTTAGTCTCGCGAAATACGTTAGTCTCGCGAATACTGCCGATATTTACTTAGGGCCAGAACACACTGGGTAGCCATGGAGACGTCGCCAGCCACCGTAGCCAACTATTCTTATTAAAATGTATGGGAGGTAACACATCGGTAACTCCTGGCGTCCCGGTGTGTTATGACCCTTAGGCCAACTTGTATTGGAACATTTTAATAATTTATACTGAAACAAATAAAAATCGCAGAAAGCAATGCAGCGAAACATGGATGTTAGCGGCGGGCAGCCGCAAGTTTTTGAATTTATTTTTCCTCCCGACCATTCCGGTGTGCCTCCAAAATCATTAATCAGGCTTCACTTTGGCAGTGACCCAACATCCTCACTACCCTCTCATTTGTATTTACTGAAAGAGTTTCTGATCATAAATCATGCCATTTTGATGGATTCACCATTGAATTTTTTTTCAAATCTCTGAGAGGCCACGTCTGGGTTTAAATTTGAACAAACCTATTAAATACGTTGAGTTATTCAACCGACAATATTTCAGATAAGTTAACGACGTCGTTTATTTTGCTATTAAATTTATTACAGAGAGTTCCGCCGGCGAATTTTAGCTCCCGCTTCAAGTTATCGGTAAGGTAGAACGAAATGTAGCTAATTAATTTCGCAGAGTGTAAGTAATGCGCCGATTCTTTATGTTAATAGGATATTACAAGTTGAACAGTGTGAGGGAGAAATTAGTAGTAAGATTACTTGGATCTCGATTGTGCTAGTGCCTTCCTATGTCAGTTAAATATAAACAATCGGGCGTCTACAGAAAACATGGAATCATTACACTACCTGGTTTGAATAAAATATCGACCAAGAATAATAAAGGTAAATATAGCACACTATAGTAGCGGCACACTATGATGACCGGTTTGACATGTGGGAAAGGGCAAGGATGCACCTTACCTATTATAACGGAATAAGATTAATGTTCGCATTCATTTTTTGACATTCTTATTTTTTTAAACGGCCAGTCTTATTCCGTTATAATAAGGTTCATTTCCCCCCCCCCCCCCACCACATGTCAATCCGGCCATCGTAAAATGCCGCTACTATAACACAGAGCATTTTCAGACTAGGCCTAGTAAGTTTATACAAAAAAAAACACTATTGGTAATTACAAAAAAGTTAAACTCGTTTTGAACACGTCAAACTTTTTTAGTAAATTTTGACATAGTTAACTAGTGTTTAAATATTTTTTTTGTAATAACACCGAGTCACTCTGATTTATTCAGAACATATAAATAAACAAGTGGGCTTAATAAATTAGTTACAATAGCTTACGCGAATCTAAATAGATTTAGCTATGCCTAGGCAATACAATAAAACATCCCAAATGTGTCATATCATTTTCCGAATAAAAATGTATCACGGATACATTTCCGTTGGTTCCACAATGCGCTATGGCGGGCACATAGCACGTCGATGCCGGGATGAATAGCCCATCTCCGGGCGGAGGATAGTGCCGGAAGCTGCACCCGCCGCCCGCCCAACCGAGCCTTTTAACAAGTCATGTCTTTTTTAAACGATGGCTTAAAGTTTGGTTTCAAGAAAACGACGGATAAAAATAAATCTTTACTATACTAGGGTTAATATTTTTTATTTTAAGCGAACCATTGTAGATTTCTTCTGAGTCTTGATTAGGCGAGGTTTTAAATAGTATCACACGAGTATTTTAATACCTAGTTATTTGCAGTTTCATATACAACTTTATCTAAACTCATGTAAACATCTAAAGTAAATAAACATAATATTTTATTTTGGCACCTGAACCCTAAACCCCGATATAAACACATGTTATGCAAACCCTTCCAAACAAAACACTTTACACATAATTAATTATGTACAGTTCAGTTTAAGCCCAAAGTTGGCTTCCTAACAGGGCCTCCAGTCATTTAACAATTGTCTATTGCGAAAATACTGGGCACCACTGATCCGACCAATCAGAGCGTCGGTCACATTAGCAAAATGCTACAGTGGCAGTTCAATGGCTAAGCGACTTGGGGGCTTGGTCTCTAATATTATCTTCGTGAATTCTTCATTGTAATTGGCGCTCGGCATGTGGTCGGCCGTCTATTAGCAGACCTCTGACCGACAACATGCTGACCGCTAAGAATTTACGATTTAGAAATAAGAATTCACGTTGATATTAGACCAGGGGCCCTACCACCACCTCTTATAGCAGTATTGTTTTAACGTTTCAGCGACTTTTTGTGCAATGACGTTTCTTATTGTCATGGTTTTGCAATGGACAATGGAGATCCGTCACGAATTTAGTTGAGACTGCAGATTTATAGACCTAAGAAATCCATAACATCCAGTGCAAAAATTTTTGGTCTACGACAAAAATTGACGAAGCTGTGACCAAATTACTAGCGAAGTTCGCGCCAGGTTGTTGTGATGTCATCTGGATCGCGCGCGCTTTGTAATGAACGGCAGCGCGGGCCGGCGCGGGTACAGCGCGCCTTCAATCCGACGGTCCCATGTGACGTCACACGCACATGCCGCACATTACATAAACTTGTGTTATAAAATCGCAACGGATGAACCGTTTTTAGATATAAAGCTTAGTTTTAACTATAGTGTTGTTTATGAGTTGATTTGTTGACCTATTATTGATTCTCATTGTTAAGATACACGAGATCCAAGATAACACAATGTTCTCGTATTTCACAGACGAGATACAAAGCCTAGAAGCCCGAGGTGGCTCGTAGGTACACTATACAAGTTTACAAGGCTGTCCGTAACCGCTAACCTACAGTTCGGTTCGTCATTAATCCCTTTGAACTGACTCAATGTAGATAAGACAGGAATTTGATGCTTATTATCAAGTAGGATTATGCCGCCCTTTGCTTGAAACCACAACAGGTACCTAGAGGCAAAATTAAAAGTTAACTGACGCTCGCGGACGTATTAAAAAGGACTTTGTGACGGTACCAATTTGTACCGAAACTTGTCTAAAACGTGCCAATATGCGCAAAAAAACACGTGACGTGTGACGTGAACGTGAACGTGCACGTCAGGTCGTGCGACCAACGGCGAGCAATGCCTTTGGTTTTGCAAGCATCTATAGGCTACGGTAACTGCTTCAGGCGGGCCGTACGCTTGTTTGCCACCTCAGTCCCATAAAAAAGCAACGTGTATAACGATGATGGATCGTAAGGACATCAATATTTAATTTAGGCTACCTGCTGAGTAAGCCCTTCAGGTAATATCAGTCCACTTGTACAAAGGGCCTACATGTCTCAATAGATGTAGCGACCTGCGTGGGACGGTAATCAGCTCATGCTTTTGACATTTTTAGGTTGCGATTATTGACAGAATAATACAATTATGTTTTATTTTAGCAGATATGGTACTAGCTAACATAGCACCACCATAGTAGAAAGATGGATAGTAGGTTATCTTCATTGAAGATAACTTACTACCCATTTTTCTACTATGGCACCACTAAACTTGTGCCCAGCGCAGCACTATAAGCAGCGAAATTCACACATCTGTTATTGCCACTCGCAATTCAACAATCAACTTAAAAGCATTTTGATGCGTTATTCACCTGAAAATGAGCCGTATCGGTAATACTGATACTGATTTCAACATTATTTGCGAACGACTGAGTCATACTTTGTCCATGGACTCCCTATATAAGAAATACTATTTCGGACAGTCACATGTCTCCCCCTTCCTTGATTATGTTTTTGGCCTACTATGAATATTTCTTTGCTATTTTATATGTTAAAAGTTAGTAGACCTTTAACCAGCGGTTTAAAAATAAGTTATTACACGGCCTAAATATACTGTCACGTTATGGCATGCATATAAGTTTCGAGGAATAAACAGTAGGCACTAATATGAAAAACAGAAAGCAACCTGATAAGTCTTCATCATCATAATCGGCCTATTGATAATGATGATGTCTACTGCTGGACATAGGCCTGGATATACGCCACTGAGCTCAGTCTTCAGCTCATAGCATCCAGTTTCACCAGCCATTTTCCCAACGCTCAAAACAGACTAAGATTTTCCGCATAAAAATAAATAGCGCATCTCTCAGTGCTTGCACCGGAAAGAGAGCGCTGCGGTCGCCGCTTCCGCCACTCTGTCAGTTGTGGGGGCCTTCTTTGCCCAACTTTTCACAAGTATCCCACAAAGGATTGAGTGTCGAACTTGTTTACTGGTATTTTCAAACAAAAGACGGAACTCGAATGCATTTTTCGAGTTCAAATAGCTTCGTATTCAAGGAGTTAGATTTGGTGATTGTCATCCCGTTCTGTTTGAGAGGAAGCGTCGTCGAGCTCCCGATGTTATACAAAGTTTAATTACATTCTCTATTACGGAGTTTTAGAGTCTTTGGATATTTATTGTTCGTAGAGAGTGGTTTTTGGTATTGCGATGATATTTTAACTAAATCATAATTTAACTTTGCCCCGCCTGAAATTTGTTGCTACTTTTTCCCCAGCTTTTCTCCCGGCATTACCTAAGCCAACATAAAATACCAAGAATACTCCACCGCTCAACATTTATTTAAGTAAATCAAGAACGCTGAACATCGTTCTATTACCCGGCTAAATCGGCCCGCAACCATCGTGAATAAATACTAAGGCATCGCAAGTATTCACGAGCCTTTTTCTCGTAAGACGTTTCTCACTTATTCTTTTGGGGCTTCACCGTCACTTTTTGGGCCCTCGCCGAGTTCATGATTTGCATCCAAATAGCTCCTATAAATTCGCTTCCCGAATTTTCACCATTCTCTCCGCTCCTTGGGAGCAATTAAATACTTTTTTCTCTGAGAGTTCGGGCACGATTTCTCGGTGTGAATAAATTCGGCGGTCCAGATTGTAGTCAGCGCCAGCTAGCTTCATTAGGTAAATTATTTCGATACGATGTTCGTATTACCGCTGTGGTTATGCATTATACGTATGAAGAAATCAACAAAACCTTTCAAAAATAATACTTAGATACATAGTAATTAAGAGCAAAAGTTGTCGATAAACCTGCATTTGGTTGGTTAGTATTGAAAGATTAGTATTATTCGGGTGGTTTTCCAGGCCCTGGTGTTAAGTGGAAAATCGTGCAACGCGGCGATTTGGAGCGTAAAGGAAAGACGACTTCAAAAATGTTTGCTACCCATGCGAATGGTTCATCATTAGTTGGTTGTTATAACGTCGTGGTAATAGGGTTGAATTTGAATCCCAACCCCATTAAATCCATTAGCTCCCCAATACACAATCTCCATCGTTATGTATCAAAGAATTGACAATCGAATTATTTCCTATCAATGGATGATTTCTTATTATGGCGTCGCGAGGTAAGAACCCGGCCCGCTCGCCGGGGCCAATGGCTCGGAAATGATAAGCGTGCCCAACATTACAGCTACTTGTATGGGATGCTGCTATACTCTGAAATTAAATAAGTTTAACTCGTATGGAATTGTATTTGGACGATATAACATTTTCGCCACCGACCTGTGATATTACTGTTCAAAATTCATCGGATGATACACCTAGTGGCAAAGACTGCCTGCAAATTTCTGATTGCCTAGTATATAAGTAGTGTTAATAAGTCTAGCACCGTTTTCCGAAAGATTTAATTTTGGTCCGAATTTTATTAAATTTTACACACATTAAATAATAATGCAAAATTATTTCAGCGTTGCAAAACATAACCAACAATTAAAAAAAAAAATGAGGTACACATTGTTCGTTGTGTTGCCAACATTTTTGCAAAAGAACGTGACAGTGTACAACGAAAATTCACTAAATACAGGCCAGATGTCGTGTTAATCTCATTCCACACGGGTAAATTACAAGATCGAGGCGACAAACTGGCCGACCGCCAAACGGGCAAGCGCATCAGCGGCGACAATTCAGCACCATAATTTTTCCATTCCACGACCCGATCGAAACGTCTTTTATCGTTATTTTAGCTATGCACGCAAGCAATGTATCGCATGTAATTGGATACCTACGAAATTATCTGCACAGCAACGTAGAAACAAGTATTTATTAGAGGGGCGGAATTGATATAGTGTCTTTGTAGGTATGTACATTGTGCATGTTAAAAACATTGAAATCGTTTCATCTGTTTATGAGAGCATGTGTCTTTTATTGTTCTATTTTGTAGCTCGACTGCAAAGCGTTTTATTTTTCACGGATACGTTTGGTCTCTTGCGGTTTTAAATTCTCTGAAGTATTTTACTGACATGCTGGTCAAGATAACATACTTTTTTAAGCTGAGAGTAAGTAAATACTTGATCTTGTCGACTTATATGTCTGTATTCATTCCAAATTCTTTGGTCTCGATCGCAAAAATGTCACGATTGCCAAAGGTCACGATACTTTTTACACTCACAATGTCACATTAACACAATGTCACACTGTAATGATGGTACACTGCAGGGCACTCACGCATTTCACCGCTTATTTACATCAGTAAATCTAGTTTATTTGTCAAGGTGGTAGAGTCAAGCTGTAGCCAAATGACTGTAGCTCAATATACGAGCTGGCTCGACCGGGGTAGTACCACCCTCTCACAGAAGATCGGCCGTAAAGCAGCTATTTCAGCTGCGTTTCGGACGATTAGTGAGAGAGCCGAAAGCCCAACCCCCCCTCCCCCTCCCTCCATCCCACCATCCCGTTCAGGTCGGCAATGTGCGAGCAATACCTTTGGTATTGTAAGTATCTATAGGCTACGGTAACTGCTTAACATCAGGCGGGCCGTACATTTTTTTTGCCACAAATTATAATAATAACAGATTAAATTTTGTTATGGATTACTTTTATATGAATATAAATTATAACCAATCTACTAAACCGTCGCTACTCATGAACAGACGCTACTCTTCAACTAACACCGCGTAAAAGATCGCCCAGATACAGTGACAAAAGAAAAACGCGCCGCCCAGGAAGGACGACATCCATCACAATCCGCCACTCTGTGACATCCTCCCACAATAAGCCGCACTACACTAGATTCCAGATAAAGCCAACGGAAAACATGTCCGTCCATCGAAATAACGAACGTACCTACATCTAATAAACGCGTGTTCCAACCCTAAAACAAAAAAAGGCTTGTAAGAGTTTTAAGGGTTATTAGATCAGAATTTACCCCCGACACGCTGTAGCCCGCTGTACTATGCCACGTGTTAATAATGTTACTGTCAAACTGTTCGGCAGCTTTGATATGGGTCAAAAAGGTTTCAATGGCGCCTCTTCGGCCCAAGTTTTTCTAGCACTATTTCACCTGAAATGTGTACGGGGAAACACCGGACCAATATGTTTTTTATGGCGGAAAAAAAAGTAAAACTAGAAGAATTGGTTCGGACCGAAATTTCGTTGTTACATTCGGTAGTCGAGTTTTATTGGTAGCTAAGTTTGTCAGGGTCCTTTGTTACAATATGCTCGTAAACTATCGGTGAAGGAGTGGGGTAAAAGAAAATTTTATATTAAAACAATTTTTCTTGGCTTGGCGACAAATTACTAAATATTTTAGTATGGTAAATAATAGTACGTACTTTAAATTATGATTTTACACGCGTTTAATTACTTTAAATGGATGGCTCTATGCATATTTTTCAGAACTAAACTCGGGGGCTATTACAAGTCCGATACGAAAGAAATAATCCGTTTCGTTCGGGCATCGAATTTGGAATTTCGGCACATTTCCGAGGTATGTGTGAAAATCACTATTGTATGAAAGAAATAGATGATCCCGGTTTCTAATAGCACCTGCTTTGTTAATTATTATTTAATTTATTTATCATTTGAAAACATGTTACATTGGCCAGGATACATAACATACAAAAACCACTAAGGTTTAAAAATGATGTTATAACATCTACATGAAGACAACAAAAAAATAAAAAATAAATAAATAATAGTTAAATATAGGTAGGTATAAAAATATAATCTAATAGATTAGAACTTTCTGTAAATATGAAAAGTACCTATAGTATGGCTCAAATTGTACCTGCCCGAAGCCTGTAGTACCTAAGCTATTATATCTTCAAATATCCCTGTAATATTTACTGAACAATAAAACTGTAAGCAAGATCCACCGCATTCTATCCAATATCTCGTTTCAAAGGTATACTGAAAACGATATTCAGAACATGCAGCTAGGAATTTTTCCAGTAATTTGGATTCAATTCACAGCGTTGGCTGGCCATAAATAAGTGCAACTCCAAATGAGGTTGCAAGCCTGGAAATAATCCAACTCGGAGGCAAAGTTTTTTCTTTTATTTTTGTAGTAGACTAGTCTTATCGCGTGTTATGAATACAGCAGATATTGGTGCTTATTTTGTTGGCTGCAAGCTGCGACTAAACTAAATTTGAAACGACTAAAAATATTGCATCAATGTATTATTTTGAGCCGATAAGGTACCTTCTAACATCGCAATCACAAACTTGTGCTCAGCGAACCTACATGCAGTAAAATTCACACATCTGTTATCACACTTGCAATTCGATAATTATTATTCACCAGAAGATAAGCGTTATATACGGACAATACGGTATACGGACATGTTTCCAACATTATTTACCGCGGGCTAATAATTCGAACTGTGTCCGTGGACTCCGTTTAGTATGACAAACTATTATGGACAGGCACGCGTCATCATCTTTCTTGGTAATGTTTTACTGACTTCCTTATGCATAACAATCTTGACAAGGTCAGCAATACACTAAGTGCTATATCGCACGAGGACACCGGTGGTAGCGCAACCAGTCGCTCCACCAACAAAATGTATAGCAGTATGGAGGGTATCGCACCTGCTGGCCTACTCCGAAATACGAACCTAACGTTTCGGCTGACGGATTGTCGTGATTTGACATTTCTTCTTTCGTTTTTCTCTACGATTTGACATTGTTTTGATCGTAAATCGAATCCGTACTTCGGACGATCCGTCAGCGACGTATTTCGGAGTAACCCCCCTGGTGTTCGTTTGGTAGCGCAACCAATTCGGTGTCGGCTATCGAATCACCCGCTGGTGTCGCAACCATGGTTGCCTCGTGGGATATCGCACTTAGTTTAATCAACTTAACACAATAAGCACCAACAACATAATAAGCACCATTGTGCCATTAAAAAATGTATAGCGCCTCGCTTGTTTTTGGTCCTGTTATGAGGTCAGCAGTTAATGTTTGGAGTGATTTTTAAAGATTGTACTGGGGGCTTACCACAAGCTCTTATTGCGATTCAATTACAGGAACGTATTAACGTTTCAGCGACTTTTTGTGCAATGACGTACCTTATTGTCATGACAATAAGAAACGTCATTAAAACGTCGTTAAAACGTTCCTATAATTGAATCGCAATAAGAGCTTGTGGTAAGCCCCCCGGAACTCGTTTTTTAGGGCAAAGTGATTAACAAACTGATTCTGCTTATAAATGGTATTTAAACTATTTTAGGTTCTTTTTAAAAATAATGCGAGTCTAAACTAATGTTATTCATAAGCTACGTCCAGATGTGTCACATGCCGCGCGAGGCAAATTGCCTCACGAAGTTTGACTTGCCTCGCGCGAGGCAAATGCGCGTCCTTCCTCACCTGAGCGCTGTCATTTGCCTCGCCTAGTTTGGCATAGTCATCAGACAGAACGATGTCAAACGTGTCAAACTGATTGCTCGGCTATACCTACCTTTCCCTGTCTAGAGTGTCAGTTGCCTCGCCATTTGCCTCGCGCGGCATGCGACTTTGGCAATCGTCGTGTTTCGCGAGGCATATGGGTGAGCAGCCTCGCGCGGCATGTCTATGATGTAGACACGTCTATATAAGTGTTATAAAATGGAAGTGAACCTACTCAATTCTGCACCTATTATGCTTTGATACAAATATGTTTCATTTAATAATTATTATGTTTAAAGTTATTTTAAAATTCGAGAACAATAATTCAAAACAACAATCACGTTTTAACAGTGAACTGTGCAATTGAATGTATAAACAAATTACCCGCCGATCATAAAATGTTAATAAATAATTCAGAGTTTAATCGGAGCGTTAATTGCGCTCGCCGGCCGTCGGGACTCATGTCCGGGAAGAGTTAAATGATTTTTTTCATCTATACATCTATCTATACAAATAAATAAAATTGAAGTGTCTGTTTGTAATATCAAAAGAACAGGTTTTATCTAAATGCATATGAAAGAATATACGGTACTTATCCCAAAAAAAGCAATAAAAAAAAAATGTCCGTCTGTCTGGATTTTTGCTCAGGGTATTCTCCGAATAGCTGGACCGATTTTGACGGGACTTTCACTGGCAGATTGCTGATATTATAAGGAGTAACTTGTGCTACTTCTATTTTAGAAAAAATCTTTCTGTTCGTATGGAATGTAAAGAGAAGGTTAACCGCGGGTAATCTTTTTAAAAATTTCACGCGCACAAAGTCGCGGGCTCAGTTAGTTTAAAATATTATCGTGTGTCGTTTTTATTAATGCGAACCTGTTTTCACTCCTTCCACCGGATAATCCCGATTGATGGTCGCCAGTGAATAAAACATAAATAAAATGTTTAATCATCGGTCTGAAAATAAAATTGGTGATACGCTCGTCAGTCGCCGCGCGTAGTAAAATTGATCGCCGCGTTTACGTCGGATTTTAACGAAACCTACTCGACTTTTCATGTGCGGTAATAATAAATGTTGTCTAGAATCAGTCAGGTTTTATTGTGTCTACGTGCACTTTTTGTTAAAGTAAGTATATAGGTAATAAGCTACGATCAAAAAAATAAGTAGGTAATAATAATTTTGTTAAAAATAAATCAAAGTCAAAGTCAACCTAATAGAGCAGTTTTTTTTACGCGGCTAAGGTGGTAAACAAGCTCACAGTGCGCCTGATATTGAGCAGTTACCGTAGCCTATAGATGCTTGCTAGAAGGCATCGCTCGCACATTGCCGACCTGAAGGGGAATGGAATAGTGGCAGGGGGAATTATTGTGTTATTGTAAGTTATTTTTTTCTTTATATTTTGGCAACTTTTTATGCCTTGTATTTTTCCAGTCATATGTAATGTACCTAATGTACATATTTAATGTACCTACCTATTAATGTTCTCTAAGGTACCCACGCTGCAGTGAAAAATTCTTCCCATGTTCACATTACTTTTACCTAGTGTGGATGCCATAAAATATACCTACCTACTTTAGATCGTTCATTTTAGTTCATAAGAACTCCTTTGATAAGTCAACTTTGCAAGCAAACTTTTTTACTAGCAATAAAAAATAAAATAAAAATATTATTTTATGTTAAAAATATAAAATCCAACCGTATTACTTACACTTCACGCTATTTAATAATTGATTACGCATTCGTTCATAAAATGTTTAACCCGTCGGCTGCCACCGGGGGCGTGAACGACCCGCCGCGACATACCCCACGTGTTTCACACCTGATTATCTCTAGGCTACATGGCTCACTGCCTCCGCTATAACAGTTTTAAACCTCGTTGTTAGCGTTATTATTAATTTTAAACTCAAGTGACAGAGGGTTAGGTCTTGGGTATTTCGTTACTGCAGCGAGAGGGTTGGGTAATGTGTTGAAGGGTTGTATTATAGCCGTGTTAGTGGTCGTTAGTGCTTGTATTACTATGTATTAAGTTACATCTGTCAGTTCAAATGTTGAGAACATAACTACGTCAGCTTATGTTGTGTGATGGATGTATGTTTGAACATGATTTTCAGATTAAATGTTGGACTAAACATAACGTTTTCTATGTGTTTATGATAGTTACTGTTGATAGGTAAGTAGAAGTATTTTTTATGGGACTAGGCCCGCCACACACGCCCACCACTGTTACTCCTATAAGCCAGGATCAACAATGGTGTCTAACGATGACGCCTATGTTTGACACTCGACGATTCCCGGGAAAAAGTAGAATTATCCAGGACACCACTATCATTTTGATATCACAATTTATTTTGTAAAATTGGTAAGTACAATGACCAAACTCCAATCAGAAAACCAGAAACGTAACAAAAGGAATAACATTAAATGAGCTTAGTAACCAAAATTTGGACCAAATCCAAAATTATGAGCATAATAATGGCATATTCCGTCGAATGTACACATTCAAAGTTGAATAAAATGTGGGCGGTCCACACTTAACGTCGGCCGAACTGACCGCCGCACAATTAAAACTTGCAACGGGTTAAAATGGATTTTGAATTACATTTGATATTTGAGATCGTTTTAAAATATGAATATTTATTATTAGAAGGCTACATTTTAGTTATTTGTACGACAACGTGATCTGTAGGCGTTGCCGTTGGTGGTAAAGCGAAGTACGGTTTGCACTGCCGAGCGGTCGAGACATGCGAAATGAAACTGTCGTCTTGCCATTTAAATTACTTAGCGAAAACGTTAAAGTCCACCTATACGCCCACAATACGAGACATAGACGGCCGCATTCCTTTCCATCTCCGATTTAAATATTACCTTGAATATTCTTAAAACACATTTGATGCCATGAAACGACTGCACGTTAAAGCCTCGGTGATATGGAGCGAATACTCGATGCGCTTTCAATCGCCGCAAGCATACTCGCTTCGTGTGCCCGAGGCTTTACCACGATACACTGCAACACCTAAGTGCTTTCAAAAAAAGAATATCTCCCAACGCAATAACAACACAATTCTTCAATAATTAAGACCACTTTTCCTCATTAAACACCCCGATCCTAAGACAACATTAACAATAAGCAAGCAACAGCAGCTATCGGACATTAATTAAACGTCTTGTTACAATTTATTACAGCCAATTTGGAGTTAATTAACCTCTATAGTCGAGCTGTAACGCGAGCCGAGCGCAGCCGGCAGCCTTTTTATTGCGAACCATCAAAATGTTTTAATAAAAAATCGATATAAATTTATTGTGCTATAAGTACCAACTTATAAACATTTTGCTTTTTGGTTAATAGCCCTATACAATACTAAGTAGATCCTTCATATTATTTTCTACCTTAGTAATGCTAAGAAGGGTGCCTTGGATGCTTTTGTTTCTATTGTAGCGAAATTTCTTCCAACTCTCTGGTTTATTATAATCATAAGTTGTAGCGGGTTTCGTAGTATTGACGAGAAGGTACCTACTTAGATATATTTGATGGGAACTTCTACAGTATTCAATATACCTTGTACGGCTTTCGGCTTTCTCACAAATTGTACGCAACGTAGCTGTAATAGCTACTCTACGCCAATGTTCTGTGAGAGGGTGGTCTTTACACAATTATGAGTAGTTCATTATGATCTTCACATTAACAAAATATGGTCATAGATTAGGTATTGGTCTCCGCGAGGACGCGCGCGCTAAATCTTTATAAATCCATGGGTAGGTACCTATCGTCGGTCGTACAAGGTCGTACAAGGTGTCTGCTAAATTATTCAAGGTCATGTCTTAGATCGGGTGGGAAATTTCAATAAGCATCTCCCTAGCGGCGTAATGCAGCCAGTACGGTTCATTTGCCGCGTCTCGCCTTCCGCGCTTGTTGTGAATAGAATCCAAATTACTTGAAAAATTCTTGCGAGTGCATCCCCGGGAGACGTTCCACTTAAATTCTTCCTAGGTCGAGTTTACCGGAAAATATTTATTAAATATCTGAATGTGAAATGAGAAATGAGTTCGATTTATGAATTCGGCTGTGTGGTGCAAGCTTGAGAGGTATTTAGCCGTCTACGTTGTTTGGTTGTGTTTAATATTCATGTTTGCCATCATTCTACCGATTCATACTCTACTTATTGTTCACACCACTAGTACACCACAATATACCTAATGTATTTAGTTCTTCTTGTGAACTGATCGTCTCCGTGCTTCGGAGGGCACGTAAAAAGTCGGTCCCGATTGTTGTCTTTTAGGCAGCAGTCGTCAAGCCTTGTCAGAGGCCTTCGGGCGGCTTGAACAACTCTGACAATAGGTTGGCCATCTTACGATTAGAAGAAGATGTATTTAGTTATATGGTTTCAAACTATAGTCTGATTTTTAATTAGACGAAGTTAACTGACAGGTGCAAATGTCACGTTTCGATATAAATAGAACAAATAAGGTTCAAATTCATAGAACAATGACATGTTCAGCTGTCAGTCTACTTCGTTTAATTAAAAATCGGACTATAAGTAACGCTATGGGCACGGTACAATTAACTGGGGGCGATCTCAGTGACACTCAGACTAGGGCAAATTACAAAAACGGCCGTTATCAAAATTTTCCTCTGGCGGAAATCGAACCTGCAACCACCTGATTCAGTGGGCCGGGCGGCCTACGCTCAAACCTCTGCGCCACGCGGTCATCATTTTTTACCTAGGTACACAATCTATTTTTATTTTTTAACCAAACGGGTTTTTATCAATCGAGAAGATTCGTAGTCATTCAATCCTGCCTGAAAAGAATCAACATAAAACTACAAACTGTTCACGATTTGGTCAAGTTTCGTTAGTTTTTCCGTCGCTTTAGTAACACGAGAACGACTCTACAGCGGGCGGCCTCCCCCCAGTCGTGGGGGTGGCGACACGCTGTGTAATCTCAAGTTAGCGAGCAATTTGGTGTTTGCTTTCAGTAGTGCAGCATTGACTATTGGATTGTGTTGAGATTCCTCGCGTTTTTAGAATGTGAGATTGGAAAAAGCGATGTGAAATCTTTTGATATCGAAATAGCACACTCTGAAATAAAACTACAGAAAAAAACTTGGAAGGATTGTTCTCACATCTACATAGGTTATATAGACTTCTAACTGATGGATACAAGTACCTAATAGAGATTTTTACACAATATATTTAAAATAACCTTTTGAATATACAATATTTTTATGCGTAAAATACCTACCGATGAATATGATGGAAAAATATGCATCGAACTTGTTTATTTATTGTTCGGAAAATGCATCAAAATATTATTCCAGGGGCCCTACCGCCACCTCTTATAGCAGTATTGTTTTAACGTTTCAGCGACTTTTTGTGGAATGACGTTTCTTATTGTCATGACAATAAGGTACGTCATTGCACAAAAAGTCGCTGAAACGTTAAAACGTTCCTATAATTGAATCGCGATAAGAGGTCGTGATGTTTCAGAACATAATAATCATGTTGAATTTTATTCAATACATTTCGATTTCTGATAACGAAAGCTTAGCTCTAGTTGTGGGCTGTAAGAAAGTCACAAATAAGAACAAAAGTTTATCTTATCTCAATCGTCTAAAATGACCCAACACCCTCGTAAATCGTGCGGCAATTGTTTGAAGAAGCAGTTTATAGTGGTGCTCTATTTGTATAGAATTACGCAAGGTCGAATCGTTTTGTACTTTACAATCTGTGAAGGATTTATTTACAAGGGAGCTAGGATTTACTAGTGTACTTAAACTACCGAAGACTGAGAGTTTTATACGAAAAATACAGATAATGATGTCTCGAATAGTCAATTGGGATATGATCATGGATCATTTTGGGTAGCATTTTCAGTATAAGCTATTTTTGCTATTAACTCTTAAGTAATTGAAATAGAAAAATGGAACAACATAAAACATTAGCAATCTCGTTAAATATTTATACTGTATTTATATATTAACTCATAACTACCTACCAAAGATCATAAAACATTTGCAAACTGGTTAAAAATTTATACCTACGTATGACGTCATAGGCCTCTAATGAGTACTCTTTCGAAACATACATGTCTGTGTTTTTGGCAATCTTAAAGATATTTTGATAATTATTTCAGTGTTAGTATAGTAGGTACTTTAATAATTATGCAATTAAAATTTGCCAAAATCCAAATTACAAATGCGTCCTATGATTTTACGACTGCGGAACATCTTGTGACAATTAATTTCAAAAACAAACACCGCTAACAGGCCGCGTATAAATAAATCCTAAACAACCTGAAAGTGGGGTATAATTGTTGGAGGGGCGACAAAATGCAAAAATCCTTGGCAGTATTGCCCGAATAATGTTAACAATCTGTATGCAAATCACGTGGCAGTGTCGCATGCGCACGATAACGTCACGCTTCGGGACCGCTTTTCGGCGGCCGCGGTTCCCTGTTTTTGTTTCCAGCCGTCCCGAATTATTTTGTTTGTCTTTAAGGCTTGAACAAGGCTTGCTGACAGGCTCTTTAGTCAACTGATCCTGCGATAGCTACGATGTTGCCCAGGCTATGACATTTCTAACTAATTTTAGATTTTTTGAATTGAATGGATGCGTTTACATCAGGCGGATGCCGCGCCTGAGCACTCAGTTTGGGTGTCGGAACTTGCGGACATAATGTCATGTTAGGGAGATCATTTTCATTTTTTCAACGTAAAAATGTGTTGTTTTCTACAAAATTTGGTAACATCAAATAATTTGATTTTTTTTCTCGGACGCTTGGTTGCGGGTACGATTGCCGCCAGGGAAACGGCCTTTTCGTAATTTTACATGGTCTTAGTGTCACTGGGATTGCCGCCAGTCCATTGTACGGTACCTATATTACAAAGCTTTGCTTAGTTTGGGGCCATACAGTTGGAGTGTAAGTTTTTATTCCTAACGATCTGAAGTTAGTTGGCAAGTGGGCCAGCGGAACAAAATAGGAAATAGCCAACCAACTGATTCATATAAATGTTGCGTATAGCCAACGTTTTGGGCCTTGTTAAGTCCTTAAACGTTTTTTCGCGAACATTAAATTTGACCTCTCATGTTCGCGGCGTTCGCTTCGGGAATTTTATTTCTCGTATTTGTTATTTGCTTATCCGATGCGGTGCGAAGGGTGAGACTTAAGAATGTTTATTTGATTCAGGGTCAAGGACGAGTTTTATTCGAATTCCAGCACTGTTTAGGTAATTTCGTTGTCCAATTTACTTGGCTTTAATGTATTGTTGTTTTATTCAAAGTATCGTTTGATGGTCTAATTTGTTTATTATTTGGGAAGAATACTAAATGGATTCATACAAAAGCAACGAGCCATCAGTTATCTCTCAAAACTGACTGCTCGGGCGTGCCGCTCGCCTCGTGCAACCAATGTGTAAGTAGTAAAAATACGGATGAACTAGAATTAGATTGAAATGAATTCGGTTTTATTGCAAGTAGGTATCATGCTACGGTAACTGCTCACCATCAGATGGGTCACGCTTGTTTGCGGCCTTATTTGTATAAAAAACTGACATTACAACTTATAAGTTTTCAAATCCATAAGTTAAGCTATATCGCACGAGGACACCAGTGGCAGCGCAACCAGTCGCTCCACCAACAAAATGTATAGAGCTGTATGGAGGGTATCGTAGGTACCTAGTGCCCGCTTGGTAGCGCAACCAATTCGGTGTCGGCTATCGAATCACCCACTCACTGGTGGTGCATCCATGGTTGCCTCGTGCGACATCGCACTAAAGGAATAAAGACGCGAGACGTTCTCTAGTAAAAAAATCCGTAAGTACCAAAGAAGGATACAAAACAGCTCGGGGTTTCAGTCCATTAAAATGATTATCCTCACAAAACCGAGCGTTCTGATGATCATAAAAAGAAACCTACACGGAATTTATTTGTCAAGTAATATTTCTTTGTAGGAAAAACCCGGATAATCGTTAATGCTCTGCCTTGGGCGGAATCCCTTGTATAGATTGCGGTATCACCATAAATAACTGCCTAACTGTTTTTATGGAGGAGAAAATTACTCTTTTCACTCACTGCCTTTTATGTACACTGAATTTTTGTTTACGCGATCGGAGGATGGATTGATGTGCTGTAAATCTCGCGAGTAAGTAGAGGTACTTACCTGAGTTTCTTTTCCACTTGAATTCAAAATGTATAGATGGATCATTTTGAGATTAAAGTAAGTTATCCTCGCGGTAACTCCCTTTACTGATTAGCAAGATAGAATGTAACGTCACGACTTTTATCCCTATTCGGGGGTAGTCAGAGGCTTGAGTGGTCATACACCACCACATTGTGGAGGTATTAACCAACTCAAAGCCCACGTTTCACCAGATAGTCAGAACCCAACGTGACAGGTGGTGAACCTTGTCGCCGTGTATACAGGAACTGACTATTACCTAATCCCGAAGGATAGGTAGGTTTCCTCACGATGTTTTCCCTCAGCGTCAGCGAACTGTAAATTAGCACATAGATGAAAATAGCAAGATAGAATCGTAAAATAAATGTTGCTCAAATATGAAATTAAAAAATCTTAAAAGTGCGAAATGAGATTTAATCTGCGTCCCAAGGCGACCAACATATACCACAGGCAACGAGAAGCGATATAATGGTGTGATCTTCGGGCCGCATGGTCACCGCCGCCGGGCTAACCAACAAATAGGCGGCCATTTTATATACATTCGAGGTTCATTTGGTTCATTTGGTGCACCCGAGCACTCATGTTATGACATTATGTCTACGCGTACCGACGTCAAAACTAAATGCTCAAGTGATAATGTACCTAATGTTAATGTTAATTAAAAATAAATGAAAGTGAAACATTAAAACAACTAATTCAATAAAATAATCTATTCATTTTCGCACCGCTACTCGTTGGCCATGGTATAACTAAATGCCGGAAGTATATTCCGTCTGACGTCATCACTCTTGAATAAAATAAGTCCTTGTGTTTTTTTATATTATTCCGCAAGTGGTTGCTCCTTATCTTACGTTTCAGCCGTCATTACTTTTATAGCGGAAATTACACACGCTAAGTTGGCTTTGATGTGGTGTGGTGGAAGAGCCAGTTATGTGCCTTGTTTTTTATATAAAAAAACCATAATATACTGTTTGACATATGTATTTCTTAATCAGTGTTAAGTAGGCGTTTTCTTTAGTAAGTCTTGTCATCAAATTCAATTTAAATGATAATATTATGTTTGATTATTTATTTGTGTATTTCAAATAGCTCGCCGATTGATTAATCAAATTGCGAGAACTAAATCGTAGTATCAACCCAAAGCTCTATTCAATACATAGCTAAGTCTATTATAAAATTATTTGATTTACTAAATATGTTCGAAGCCTGGTATCGCTTTCACCATTAAAAAGCTGTCAATACTGACTTATGAAGACGGATCGTCAGCCTATTAATTCCGTATTATATTACACAAAAGATTATCATGTATGGAACACACGTCGAGATAAATCAATACACCTATTTATTAAAAGGCCTTTACAACACAGATTTCTGTAGCATTTAAGCAGCTTAAAAGAGGGTTTTCAGATATTTTTTCTTTTGTCTTTATTTTTATAGCATAATAATTAATTGCTTAAAAAAACAATCTCGACAACAGATATGAGTTATGACTTGCAACGAAAATCTTCAGCAACTAGCTAACGACATTCAAACACACGCGGTGCGCCCAGTGTACATGTACCCGTGATCAATGGCCCATAAAACCAATATTTCTTCTGGTCAAAATGAAAATAGCTGTTATGTTGTATCACTATTAACAATTTCGCTCGCAATCAGCCACGCTGCTGTCACAATAAACATTGCTTTAGAATTATTGGCCAGTATTTTACTAGAAGCAATAACGCGTGAGTAGGCCTTCAGGTCAAAGTTGCCACATTTCCGAAATGTTAACTTCCTTAAAATGACCTCTTTCCCAAATGATTCCCAAAAATGATCTGTTTCCCGAAATGTTCACTTTCCCAAAATGTTAATTTTCTTAAATTACCATATTCCCAAAATTACCTCTTTTCCAATACGTATTTATACCCACGATTATAAGTGGCTGCAAACAATCTATCAATAAATATTACGCCATTCTCATTCCATTCGGCTCTATCACTTCAATGTACATACAATTCGAATTAAGTACAAGCTGTTTGTTATCCTAAAAACAAATAAATAAATAAAAAATCGATACCCGCACTACCAATAACTGGGTGTTGTACCCTATACATCCATTACCTAGAATAAACCGCCCCGAGGTATTCCACCATACAAAGCGACCACGTATGCGGGGTTGCAATCTATTCCGATTACTAATATTTATACGGTGGAAATCAATCAATGGGGTGGGAGAGGGTGAAATTTATCCAAGTAGGTACTAACATTTGCAACTAATAGTCACCAATTGAGACTTGGATTAGTAATATGTATTGGGATCTTTATAGCTATAAAACTAATTATTTTACTTATACTTTGTTGCCTACTATTCGTACAAATGTTTCCACAGGTCGAAAACCGGGGTGTGATAGAGCTGCCATAGACCGACTGCTTAGAGCAGTCGAAACCCTGCTCGAGAGCAGTCGTCTTGCGGTCGGATTCGACTACAACCCGAAATCCCGCTTCTGAGTGTATTGCGAATGTCAATTTTGTATTGAAACTGCAGATCGCCCAACAGCGACCGCTTGAGCTGTCGGCACTGATTGCTCCAAGCAGTCCATCTATGCATTCGTCATCTACATTTTCCCTATCACAACGTCTTGGATTACAATACTACTAACAAGGTTATATGAATTGTTGTGTGAGTTCCCTACTGAACTATTCCGCTCTATGATAGTTTCAAGACACCCGGAAGACCCTACCCGTGTCTGTCAGCAACTTGAGTGAGGATTGACTGTTCAACTTAGAACACAAGGTGAGAGCTTAACGCAATTTGGTTTACATTAATATCAGTGTCAAAAAGCGTCAGATAGTTAATTAACGGTTAATTCTGTTGGCACAGAAATAAACTTAACTAAACTAATTGTACTTAGATTCATCTCATGATCGTACAGTGCTTATCTGGCCCGGTGGCCATAAACGAAACTGAAATTTTCAAATTAAGAATTGTTATATTGACAGTGTTGTGCCCACAGTAGCGATACTTTCAGAGGACCAGACAACCTTGTGGGACTAAGCCTTTAAAAAAATATATTATCAACCAAGTTGATATTTTCGTCAATAAGTTGACAGTTTCGTCAACTAAAGTTGCTCCGTGTGCATAGTACCTAAGTAATAAAGGATTTTTATATTGACACAAAATTATGCCTTCACGTAAGGCTAAGCCCGCACTGCGAATAAAATCCGCCCCTTGTCAAATTGCGCGAATTTAAAATCTCCAGTGCGTAATCATTCATAGCATTCCTTGTGTTACAGAATTGCGATAAAAAAACAGCGCGGATTTTATTCATACTTTTGTGTCAATATAAAAATCCTTTAATTTATTACTTAGGGACTATGCACACGGAGCAACTTTAGTTGAAGAAACTGTCAACTTAGTTGACGAAACTTTCAACTTTTTCATATTTTTTGTTAAATGTTGCCAGTTACAGAAACTGTTTACAATTGCAGCAACTCACAATGCCTGCGTAGTTTCTTTAAGTTAGGTGAATGTAAATAGCTAGTTGCGAGTTTCCAGTTGCCGCAATTCGGAGATCAAAGTTGCTCCGTGTACATAGCCCCTTAGCTAGTCATATTTTCTACATCTCATGTGACATGACAGCTGCCAGATGCAGTAGATAACCTTATTCCAAATCCTCCTATTTCTTTTATTGATTAAAATCCATGCGGGCGCCAAGATAATAGCTTCCGGCTTTCTCACTCATCGTACGAAACGCAGCTGTTACAGCTACTTCACGCCGATTTTCTGTGAGAGGGTGGTACTACCTCGGTCGAGCCAGCTAATATATGAGCTGCAGTCAATTGGCCACAGCTTGGCTCTATCAACAGTATACTTATATCACTATGAAATTATTTATAATCCTATAGCCTAGATAATTGACGTAACTTGGGCGTATTTGACCTCATCGTCCAGCTTTTGCCGGCTCTAGTGCTTGTCTGCGCAGTGAGTGGATGCGAACGGATTAGCCTGCAGTGATTCTCATGCGGGCTATCCGGAAAACAGTGCCGTTTAGGGCACTCTCGATGATCTGCTCATATTATCGGTTTTTGGTCCGTTCCTCTTAACATTCCGCATTCCATTTATAAAGTACTAGCTGGTGCCTGCGATTTCGTCTGCGTAGAATTTGTACTTCGAGTAGCCTATTTTTTTCTCTAAGGTTTCATCTATCTCCATACTAATTAAATAAATAACAAAACTAATAACAAAACAAAAACAAACAAGGAATGATTGGTCTCCCATATAAAATTATATCCCCAATTTCACCCTCTTAAAGTATTATTTTGCATAAAAAAATAACCTATGTTCTTCTCCAAGGTCCTGTCTATCTCCATACCAAATTCATCAAAATTGTTTTAGCAGTTTAGTCGTGAAAACGTAACAGACAGATAGACAGTTATTTTCGCATTCATAATTATATTAGTGAGTAAGTAAGTATAGATTTACAAAACACCATTTGCTATCCTTGTCACAATATTTTCTGTCTCTTGTCTGATATTGTGACAATGGGACAATTCTCAATAGTGTATCACATGTATGTTTCATTTAAATAGTTTGCCCATATTATAAATAAATTATAAGCCTATACAGTGGAGGTACTTTTATAAACATATTATTTTTATGTAATAAAAGACGCTACAGAAAAAAGCTCTTGCGAAATACGTATAAACATGTAATATTTTTTATATGTAATCAATATCATGCGAAGTATTCTAAACGAATACGGCACAAAGGGGAGGTAAATGTAGGTGAAAATATTTCTGATTATAAAGAAAAAAAAGATACGGCTGTACTGAAAACGGAACGGAACTGAGAGATGTTTCGCAGTTAGCGAAGCTTTTCAGGCGTTTATAAGTAGAATAATTTGTGTTAAATGAGGCGGGATTGGCTGTTCATAATGGTATGCTGTTCCGTACACAACGGCTATGAATATCGGGGCACAAGTATGGGGGTTTGTTGAAGCGAAAGGCATTCTTTGCAAGCGCCCGCGTGTAATATGTTTTTATTTTCACGCTAACATTCTTCAGTTATAAAAAATGTTTGGAATTGTTGGAAGCGGAGTTTTTTCAACTGTTCAGACAATTGGTTTTGTTTCGTATGTGGCGACTGTGGCGTAGATTTGTAACTTTAATGAAAGATATCGAGATATCTAAATTAAGGCACTAATATAATACCTGCCTATCTAATGATAATGAATAGAATGTGCCTAGTTTTAAATCGTTTTTTTTAGCGGTCCGTCGCTGGATTATCTTTAATGTAATGGAGCTAAGTATTACAATGAACTTTGGCTTTTAGGCCGTATTTACGTTTGCGTTCGAAAATTAAATTTACTAAGCAACGTTTGAAGTTTATACCTACGCATTTTCTAACAAAGTAGCCATCCAGAGGTTGAAGGAAATAATTATTTTATTACAAAAGGCATTATTTTCCTTTGACAATTTTTTTAATCCATGTACCTACCTTTTTATCAAAATATTTATCTCGCAAATACGGTTCTAATGTAGGTAATAAATCTTTGTAACTTGGACTTTATACAAGTATTTTTCCCTCGATTTACTTTTGAAGCTTGAGCATTTTACATCGGACGTCAATATTAGATGGATTTAGATTGAACGGTACCTAAACAGTTCTGAAACTCTACCAAGAGTTAAACGTTAGCTAGGTAGCTATCGTTATCGTTTACGTATATTCGTATCATCGTGTAGCTACTAGTATTGATGAGTTACGTAATATATTCGCTTGTAACTTCGTTCGATACGCGAAAATAGATTTTCAGAGTAGGTAATAAAAGGGAAGATTGTTTGATAAAGCTGTAAGAGCAATCATTTGAAAGTAATTTGTCTGAGCTTGTTATAATAATAATAATAATATCCTGGGGTTTTTTTACACGCGGCTACCTGATCCCAAACTAAACAGAGCTTGTACTATGTAAACCAGATAACTGATATTACTACATATACTACTTTTTTATTTGTAAATACATATTTAATATACATATACACCCAGACTTGGGACATAGAGAAATGTTCATGCACACCGTGTTGACGACCTGAGGGAAGTAGGATAGAGGGATGGGAGGTTCCAGATTTCTCACTCATCGTACAAAACGCAGCTGTAATATACTGTACGCCAGTCTTCTGTGAAAGAGTGATACTACCCTGGCGAGCCAGCCCATATATGAGCTGCAGTCAATTAGCTACAGCTTGGCTTTAGCATCAAGTAGGTACCTAATAAAAAAAAACAAATGACTGTCAGACAACCCACAGCCTACCCATTAGGGTCTAGAACACAGAAGAATTGTTGGCTTCGATAGTGAATTATTTTTCTGAGCTGAAGTCTAGAAGCAAGAAGTCTTGCACAGGAGTTCCTCTTTTATCGTAGATGAGTACTAAGGGATATAAGGGATTTAATAAGCAATTAAGATGTTTATGCAAAATCCAAGCGGGCATATGGTTGGTCATGTGTAAAATACGTTTAGGTCTATTTACAATGTTAACTCATGTCTAATTAACGCGTCGACCTAGATTCTCGCGTAAATACTATTCCTGGCCTGGCTATGAATACCAGGGATGCATAAAGCATAAAATAGTCAGCATCGATGATCAACCAGGACAGGACCGACGCCTCTCGCTAATCAGATGAGAAGTGGTCGGCCAACTGTGTGACCCCTTTCGCACCCCTGACTCGATTAGTATAAATAATCTACCATGTTCATCTTTATAATGCCATTTGACGACCGCTTGGTGTAGTGGTTTGAGCGTAGGCTGAGGCAAATTTCAGAAGTAGCCTTGGTCTGGGTGTCCTTGGTATGTACTAACGGTACCTATAGTACAAGCGTTGTTTAGTTTGGGAAACCATGCAGCGTCTTTTGTTCGTTTCATATAGGTATAAAAAATAATTAGTAAACATTTACTTTGAAACCAAATTTTAACAGCATGTTTATTTATTGCCAGTAAAGTTATATTGCTCATTAATGTTAGATAAGATATAAATTAGCTTGAAAGCAGGTCGTAATTTTTTATTAAATACATATTTAAAGTTACGACTTGGTCTGTTGATGATAATGAAATTAAAACCGAGGGCAGCCTCTCTCATTCTTGTATAGGAAAGAAGATTAAAATCTTGAATGCGGAGTTAAACTGAATCGTGACATTGCATAATATTTAGTTTGAAACAGTCACTTTAAATAACGTTTGTTACAATGAAAACATTAAGCTAAAGGGATTTTCTGCTTTATGGTATCAGAATTGTTAGACAAAATTAGGCTTATAATAGGACATGATTCTCATTTGTTGACTGTACATAGCTGTATGATAGCAGGTTCAGTACCTATGCAGCAAAGTTGCACGTGGCGCAAGGTGCAACTTAGTTTCATTTGCATTAGCGAGGATTGCAAATTCGGCGAATGCAGAGCCGCTGTGGTTACGGGTTTCCAAATTGGCTTAATCGTCAGAGATAGTAAGCAAGCTTGATACTGCATATGCATAATGAAAGGCATGCATTTAAATTATAATATGATTTTTTTGCTATGGATTTAAAGATTCTTGCCAAAACCGTTAAAACAAAATCTATTTTATGGTCCGGCTGACAATGGCTACATCTTTAGCTGTCTATGTAGGTTTCTCGAGTATCTACGTAAAAAACATTATCCCTGGACAAAATGGTCCTCCGACTGCAGCGAGAATTCAAAACAGAGAAAATGTTTGAGTTTGTAGACATTTTGACCGTGGCGGGTTAAACATTTTTAAACCTCTCTTTTTTGTTAGTGATTCGCTTGTCAACACTATGCACTATGTATGCAAGATCCTCAGAATCAATATGCGAACTATCGAAGATATTAACGACGTAGCGGGTCCCATATGCGGGTTCATTAATGTTCTCATGCCGGAGTGAATTTCAACTTGGTCGTGGTAATGTAACTATCAGCAATTTCGCAACTTCTCCAGTTCATTCAATAAAGCTAATGGGTGTTGCTTGGTACTCAAACTTATGTTTTGGATAGTGCACTCTGAGTGAACATTTTTAAGAGATAATATTTCATACTAACTTTTAGATTTTTTCCTGTTTCTTTATTCAATACTTATAAGACCTTTTTAATTTTCATCTTATATTTTCTTCGAACGCACTTTTATTGCACCGATAAAGTGGTATTTTGAAGATTTTTAATAGTTTAAAATGTAGAGCATTATAATTATATTGGAAGGCCCGTAAGATCAAGTATAATTTAAACCACGGGAGAGAGTTTAAACTCTCCACAATCGAATCACTAACATTGATAGTACGGCAGTCCTTAATCCTTATTCATATATTGAAAGGTTTGAAACGAAAAAACATTTTTTTTGTTAGCCTATAGGGCTGTCCCACTCCTGGGCAAAGGCCTCCCCTTTTTTCTTCCACAGCATTCTGTCTATGGGAATTCCCGGCCTCGTCTTTCCCACAAGTGTTCAGGTCATCTCGCCACCTTCTCCTGGGTCGACCTCGACGGTGTAAAATCCTACAATAAATAAAAAGTCTTCCCTCTTTGACGTTCCTTATCCGTACACAATAATAACATAGGTAGTTAATTAGTATGTTATTGCTATAACATTCTCAATTACCTAATTAGTATACTAATACGTGGATTGATCTATAGGTTTACATATATCGTTGCCACTTAGGCCCGCCTCTTCGAGGTTGTTTGAGAGGCAATTAAACAACGCCGACGTAGAGCCAAGTCGTCAAAGAATATTAATACAGTTGTAGAACTGAAGTTCATATGACGTGGGTACAATAAAGCGCTATTTCACAAGATTTCCATTTTCAAACTCGCGAAACAAATAGTAGCTGGTAGCAACATTATAGCAGTAGTCCGAGTAACCTCCACCATTGGCCTTCGCTTAACGTAATTTTACTTGGAAACTTATATACCTTGAACAATATGGATACAGCATGTGTCGTGAATACTTAATTGTTGTTATTGTGATACATAGGTTATAATATGTATAATATTAGCATATTAGCGTCGTCACGGCTTTACTTCCGTGTGATAGGGACGACGTTTGTGTAAATTCCACTTGAACCCAGAATTATTCAAATACAAAGGCGGCCTCTAGGCTATTGAAGATGGGTAAATACCCGTTCCTGCTTACCTAACTGTCTATCATTATTATATATTCTTTGAAAGCTTCATACTATGTCTAGATTTTCGTGTGCAAATTAAAATGGTTTGCTTGGAATTTCTTAAATAATAGATGGTGAGTACATATTTCCTTCGTGGTTACTTAGATCAAAAGGTTAAGTTTCATGAGATTAAACGAACCAAGGCTAAAGGAATGGCTTACTCATGTAACATGTAATATCAAAAATCTACGTTATAATTGAGTAAAAAAGGTTAAAAATTAATTGAAGCACATTTTGTCTGTCTATTGAATTGCTAGAGCGGTTCATGGAGTTTTTTTTTACAAAATCTTTAGTACCTAAATAACATTACCTATAACAAATTATATTATTTCTTAATTAGTTTTTACATACTTCTTTCTCCTTCTTCAAGTTTCAGATAATTTAACTAACAAATGGAGAGTAGTACCCAATCTAAATATATAAGAATCAAAGTCCTGATTGACTGACTGACTGACTGACTGACTGACAGACAACGCACAGCCTAAACCGCTGATCGTAGAGACTTGAAATTTGGAGGGTGGGTTTGTCTTGATGTGTAGAGGTGTACTAAGAAAGGGTTTTTTGAAATTCAACCCCTAAGGGGGTAAAATAAGGGATGAAAGTTTGTATGGAAGTTCGTCATTTTTGAAGTTAGAATTATGAAAATTGCTGATTAGGTGTCTTTTGAAAAATAAAAAAATATGGGTTTCAGGGTTTTTGAAAATTCGACCCCTAAGGGGGTAAAATAGGGGATAAAAGTTTGTATGGAAGTTCCGTCATTTTTGAAGTTAGAATTACTTAAATTGGTGATTAGGTGTCTTTTCAAAAATAAAAAAGAGTAATTTCAGGGTTTTTGAAAATTCAACCCCTAAGGGGGTAAAATAGGGGAATGAAAGTTTGTGTTTAGATTTCTTTCGTGTTTTTGGAAATTCAACCCCTAAGGGGTGAAATGTGGAGTGAAAGTTTGTATAGGGGTGGTCGAGTTTTGTTATTTTGACGGGAAAGGGGAAAACGGGGTCAAGGGATGTTTTAATAAGTCATCCATATCTCGATATTGGTTATGATTGCTTATTTGAATTGATCAGACTGGGATTCCGTATTTTTAATCATTTTGACGAGAAAGGGGAGAGCGGGGTCAGCGCATGTTTAGTCATCAATATCTCAAAATTGGTTATGATTGTTCACTTTAAATAATCAGACTGGGGTTTCAGCGTTTTTAATATTTTGAAGGAAAAGGGGAGAGCGGGGTCAGCGAATTTTTAGTCATCCATATCTCGAAATTGGTTATGATTGTTCATTTTAAATAATCAGACTGGGGTTTCAGCGTTTTTAATATTTTGAAGGAAAAGGGGAGAGCGGGGTCAGCGAATGTTTAGTCATCCATATCTCGAGATTAGTTATGATTGTTCATTTTAAATAATCAGACTGGGGTTTCAGCGTTTTTAATATTTTGAAGGAAAAGGGGAGAGCGGGGTCAGCGAATGTTTAGTCATCCATATCTCGAAATTGGTTATGATTGTTCATTTTAAATAATCAGACTGGGGTTTCAGCGTTTTTAATATTTTGAAGGAAAAGGGGAGGGCGGGGTCAGCGAATTTTTAGTCATCCATATCTCGAAATTGGTTATGATTGTTCATTTTAAATAATCAGACTGGGGTTTCAGCGTTTTTAATATTTTGAAGGAAAAGGGGAGAGCGGGGTCAGCGAATGTTTAGTCATCCATATCTCGAAATTGGTTATGATTGTTCACTTTAAATAATCAGACTGGGGTTTCAGCGTTTTTAATATTTTGAAGGAAAAGGGGAGAGCGGGGTCAGCGAATTTTTAGTCATCCATATCTCGAAATTGGTTATGATTGTTCATTTTAAATAATCAGACTGGGGTTTCAGCGTTTTTAATATTTTGAAGGAAAAGGGAGAGCGGGGTCAGCGAATGTTTAGTCATCCATATCTCAAAATTGGTTATGATTGTTCATTTTAAATAATCAGACTGGGGTTTCAGCGTTTTTAATATTTTGAAGGAAAAGGGGAGAGCGGGGTCAGCGAATGTTTAGTCATCCATATCTCGAGATTGGTTATGATTGTTCATTTTAAATAATCAGACTGGGGTTTCAGCGTTTTTAATATTTTGAAGGAAAAGGGGAGAGCGGGGTCAGCGAATGTTTAGTCATCCATATCTCGAGATTGGTTATGATTGTTCATTTTAAATAATCAGACTGGGGTTTCAGCGTTTTTAATATTTTGAAGGAAAAGGGGAGAGCGGGGTCAGCGAATGTTTAGTCATCCATATCTCGAGATTGGTTATGATTATTCATTTTATATAATTGGGGTTAAGCTGAGCTGAATATGGTAGGTACTACTTCAGTTTGATCCCATAAAAAATCATTTGATTTACGAAATGATTTTTTATGGGATCAAACTGAACACCCAAAAGGGGGAAACTAAAGGTAGAAAAGTACGGCAGAAAAATATGTTTGTACCCGATTGACTTGAAACTTAGTATGCATAGGGTAGGTGAGGGAGGAAGGGGAAGACGTAAGGTAGGGGGAAGTGGAAGGGGGAGGGGAAAGGGAAAGGGAAATGGAGGGGGAGGGAGCAGAAGGAAGAGAGGGGAGGAAAAGGGGTGGAGAAGGGGAGGGGGATTTGGGATTTTGGCTCTATATACCTACTTACCAAAACATGCATTCACCGAATTAGGTACCGTGATAAAGTTTGTATGGTTCCAATAAAAATCATGAAATAAAATTATTTTTATAAAAAAGCAAATACTGACTTAAAAAACCCTGGCGCACTAAAAAGTACAAAAACATCTTAAGTCACTTGCCCGGTTTTTTTTTATTTTGTAGTCTACGCGGACGAAGTCGCGGGCAAAAGCTAGTGAAATATAATTCAATGAAACCTTGGAAATAATGATTTGAGATAATGTTGCAAAACATGAAAATTACATAGTTTTGAAATATTTGATACAGGTTCCAATAAAAAAATTAAAGCGAAATTTCTAAATTATCACGTTTTAAGAAAGAGTTGCAAGTTGCCTGAAACATTCTTAATCACGTTGAACGTTGAAGGGTTAAGTTGATGAAAACACTGCTTAATATACAACCATTATAGGAGATCTCGAGCTTTTGCAATCTGCATAAAATATTTTACCATTTCTTTTAACAAAATCCCTTTCATTTACATACAATACAATAACTTCTTACGTCTGCCGAATGATTTATATCTGTAAACATTACTTACTTCCCAATACTTAAGTTAATTGGATCTTCCTCTTAAATTTTTGGTTCAGTAAAACAATAAACAAAGAATGAAATCCTATTTTAAGGACATTAATGGACCCTTATTTAAGGATTACAATTATTAAGTTATTGCGTGGATTCTATTGAATTTCATTTTCGTTATTGATGGCGAGGTTATTGTCTGGAAAATTAACTTAGGTGTCTTTGTTGAATGAGTTATTGTGATTGATTGCTGGTAATTTACAAGATGTTATTGGCTATCAAGGTATACATACTGGGTACCCCTTGTTCTAGTGAAATACACAGATATAGCACCAGTACTTAGGGCTGCGATCACCAACATATTAACGGACCGTTTGAGCATCAGATGTATGTTTGATGGTAAAAATCAAATCACTATTACTGATCAAATGGTAAGTATTGATGAACTCGGCCCCATGGACCTACCCAGCTTTTGTGGGGGGAATTGTATCGGAGCTTTCGGCGGGAGCAGATGCTATCTCTCTGTTCTCCTCTTGGTGATGTACCTAGATTTAATATTGACTTACGACAAATAAAGATACTTTTAAGTATGTTAATCTAATTAGGTATCATAGTAAAAGCATGCAACTTATTCCTAAAGTTGTAACTACAAATGACCAGGAAAAGAATGCCGAAATTCCAGTCGGGAATGGCTACAAATTTCTCTTTGCTTAAAATATTAAAACATCAAATGAACATCATTATGCGGAACGAAAACGCGCTACCGGTTTTATGAAGAGGCAAAAATATGAGCGTGAATTTCATACACTCTGGATCTACACGCGAACGGCGTTGGTGAAAATAAAATTTCGCAAAATAAACATAATTCATGAACACCCAAATAGACAATTACTGCGTGTCTTTTTATCGCGGAGTTTGGGTGTTAGAGGAGAGAGTATGCGCCGTTTACACTATGCCAATAATGCGCCAGTCCAGTAAGCCAGTCCAGTGTCGACCTGTAACTGGGTTAGTGGAGACACTAGTTTCAAACTAGTCCAGTTCTGATCTGTAACTGGGCACGTGTGGACACTAGTTTCAAACCAGTCCAGTGCTGAACTGTAACTGGGCTCGTGTGGACACTATTTTCAAACAATTCCAGTGCTGACCTATAACTGGGCTCGTATGGACACTAATTTCAAATCAGTCCAGTGCCGACCTGTAACTGGGTAAGTGTGGACCCCAGTTTCAAACCAGTCCAGTGCTGACGTCGCGCTCTTAGAATGAAATAAAGTATGTAACAGTTCTACAGTGGAGGCAATTGACACAAGTTTAATAACGGATCAAGGTGTGGACTTTGGAGGCTTCTGGAGTTAGGTTTTTTATTTTTTTACAAATTCTTTACGCATTCCTTACACAAGTAACATGTTTACATATTAATAGCGGGAGTGTAACAGTCACAGAGTAAAGACTAAAGAAAGAGGTGCCCTTATTAGATATATGTATGAAAAAAAACGTGGTCATTGTTTTTTTCATTTTCATAGTTCTATCTACCGGTAAATAGTTGAACTACTCGCTTCGTTTTATGTCATTGTTAGTACTAGGCCGACCACTCGGCCGAGTTGCTTAGGACCAGTCCCCTTAGTAATTGGTCCATGGTAACAGTCCAGTCGATAGTCCCCTAATAAGAATAAAATAATGACCGAAAACCAGAAATCCGTAGTGCGTACAATGCGAACTGTGTGATTTACTGAAATTCTACATACAATGCTGTTGAAATATAGTACTGCGTATACGATAGAAAACAGAGTACCTATCATTTGAACATCAGCTGCTTTCTATAAATACCAGCTGTGGAATAAATACATCACGAGTGAATAACTAGTGAGCTATGGTAAACAAGCAACCAGTACATGCACTATGTTTTCCTTTCATCTCTAGTATACATACATTTCAGCAGTATTGCTAGTATACTCGTTTCGCGAATGTTACAGTCACGTCAGAAAACATTTTTATTAAAATTAAATAAACAGCTACGGGAGTGGAGTAACAAAAATAACACGACCACTACTGACGCGCCGCCAATTTCAGTTCCGATACATGCGTTTCACACGGACGTTGCTATCGTATTCAAATAATTTGCGTAAAAAATAATACAGAATACGGATATATTTTTTTTTATCGCATAATTAGTGATGTGACTTTGATAACAGTAATAAAAAGTTTATGTATCGGTGAAATATTAATTTATTTTATCTATCGATCAGTGGAAAAATGTTTAATAACACCTCTGTGAACACAAGTTCAAGTTACAGTTCAAGTCTCAGAACAAGTTACAGAAAGAAAAACGACGTGAAAACACCAAAAGGTAATGGAAAATTGTTTTCTTATACGAATCGAAGTTAAATGCGGTCGGAAATTTCACGAGCCAGTGGCGTCAGTCCACAGGAACCGCACTTCAATTGACTACCTTTTACGATCAGTTTTGTTGGTTGGGGTTTCTGCTGAATATTGTTTTGCAGGTTACATTTATTTGTGGTATTTTTGTGAAAGGACAGATTAATTAAATGAAAAAATAAATATGTTATGTTAAAAATAAAGGTAATAGTCAGTTCCTGTATACACGGCGACACGGTTCACCACCTGTCACGTTGGGTTCTGACTATCTAGTGAAACGTGGGCTTTGAGTTGGGTAATACCTCCACAATGTGGTGGTGTATGGCCACTCAAGCCTCTGACTACCCCCGAACGGGGATAAAAGTCGTGACTATACATTACATTTTTACAAAAATAAAGGTTGTTTTTCTTTCTTCTATTTATAATTTCTTTCAGTAAAACCAAAGTCAGAAAAAGGCTAAGGTTTCGAACCTAGAACCCCATGATAGGGGGAGGAACAAAACAAGACCATAGGTAAAGGTATCTACGTTACCTACGTTAAAAAATCTCTGGTAACGATTTTGTCACAGCCATAGATTGATGAAAGTATCGCGCGCGGCTTAACTAGATACCACCTACTAAGAAAAATTGTTTCTAAAAGAAAAATTGTGTCAGCTGGCCTACTCCGAAATACGAACCTAACGTTTCGGCTGACGGATTGTCGTGATTTGACATTTCTTCTTTCGTTTTTCTCTACGATTTGACATTGTTTTGATCGTAAATCGAATCCGTACTTCGGAAGATCCGTCAGCGATGTATTTCGGAGTAACCCCCCAGTTTCATACATTCGTTTCTACCTATTGATATACGCCGACTTGGGTGTAATATCAACTGCCGCATTTTACTAGTGCGCAGTCTCTTCTTATTTGGAGCGCTCTCGCGGAGACTAATTTTGTTAATCTATGGTCTCAGCTGAAATTTTCCAAGATGCCATTCACATTATAGTGACCACTTTTAAATTCCTTTATAGGTATAGGAGAGAGTGTAAGGAAAAAAAATACACCTCTATTGTCTCAATAAATATTCCCGTTAAAATATTTTCGTATTACGTTCGATCGTTAACTTTGCGTTTACTCATGTTTTACTGTTATTACGCCGATTCCAATCTTCATAATAACTGAACCTTTCTGATATAATGCACGGCACTTCGGAGCTTTGGTTTTTTATTCAGGAATCGATCGTATCTCGATGATAGTTTGGTATAACGAGCGAGGTTCAAAAATTATGACCGGCGGGACTATACATACGTACCTACACCGAAAGGAAACATTTAAAATAATGTGGCAAAGCTTCCGTTATTGGGTCAGATAAGAATATATTAGGAATAAAGTCCTTTAATAAAAACAGCATTTTTTTTAAACAACCTATCTATCGGCTGAATATTCAGCTATCCGGCCTATGCTAAGGCCGAATATCCGGTATCCGGCCAAATCACTATCCGTTGCATCTCTAAAGATAATCCTTTAACGCGTATAATATACCTCTCTGTACTTCAAAGCTAAACCTATGTTCTATGTCGGTTAATTCATTTAAAAGGTTTTTTTTATATGACCGCGGTGGCAAAAAGCGTACGTCCCGCCTGATGTTAAGCAGTTACCGTAGCCTATAGCCTATAGCCTATATCGCATGAGATGCTTACAATACCAAAGGCATTGCCGACCTGAAGGGGAGTGGGATAAAGGGAGGGGGAGGGGGGTGGGCTTTCGGCTCTCTCATTCATCGTACGAAACGCAGTTGTACGCAGCTGATTTCCGCCGATCTTCTGTGAGAGGGTGGTACTACCCCGGTCGAACCAGCCCGTTTATGAGCTGCAGTCAATTGGCTACAGCTTGGCTCTACCACCTTGTGTGTTAATCAAAGGAGTACATCACCGATCCCAGCCGTACCTACCTACCTACCTATATTTTTGGGTCCCAGCGAAAACCCAATATGTTTTTTATTAATAGAAAACCAATCTGCCTTATTTAGATTCTTTACCTTATATAATCAATCAATCAGAAGGTCCCAGGTTCGATCCCCGGTGGGGCATGCACCAATGGATGAATTTTCATCTATGTGCATAATTTGCAGTTCGCTGACGTTGAGGGAAAACATCGTGAGGAAACCTACCTATCCCTCGGGATTAGGTAATAGTCAGTTCCTGTATACACGGCGACACGGTTCACCACCTGTCACGTTGGGTTCTGACTATCTGGTGAAACGTGGGCTTTGAGTTGGTTAATGCCTCCACAATGTGGTGGTGTATGGTCACTCAAGCCTCTGACTACCCCCGAATGGGGATAAAAGTCGTGACGTTACATTACCTTATATAACTGTTACATCAAAGCCGGTTCTATTTTGAGTGGGAATATTACGCGATCGCAGAAGCGCGGGATACTCATCCTTGTGTTTATAAAAACAGATCGCGATGTAATCAGATCGTAAATATCTACGAAACGACGCGATGGGGTTATGTTGCGGTAAAAACGGGTATTTACGCAATTGGCAGTTTCATTTTGTTTATTGACGAATTATAGATACCTATACTTTCCGGCCGCGTATGCCGCTATATTACCGCTTGTCGCACGGCTCATGCATTGGGTGATTTCTTGCTGGTTTGAGACAAATTTCGGAAACTGCCTTTTTGTAATTTGCCCCGATATGGGTGTTACTGGGATCGCCCTCAGTCCTTTGTTAGGTATCCATTAGTACAAGCGTTGCTTAACTTGGGGCCATACAGTTGGTGTGTAAGTCTAGCGATATTTATTTATTCTAGTCAGGTTTGAAACTTTCAGGTTTTCGAATGCTATAGGTATAGTCTCATTACAGCAATAAGTATGCCCTACTTGTGAAATTCCACAAATCTTCATGTCTGATAAAACCTACCGATTTTGGGAAGGGTTTGGTTTGCGGTTTGCCAATCCAAACGAAGCTAGGGTTAGGAAATTAATATGTTATCTTCTTCTTTTGTTTATGACATTACCAAACTGAGGTGATATATTCACTTTTGCTCCTTTTATTTTAAGATCTCATCTAAAACAGATACGTCTGTGTTATTATGTATGAGAACCATATTATGCCTTTTCCAAATCACACAAACAGATATTCGCCTGTTAAACTGTGAATATTCGCGTAGTTTTCAAGAAACGCAGCCGCTATAAAATATGAACGCCCCGTTATGTACAATGTCTGCATTTAAATAATATCTGCAGAGCGAACTTGGCCAGATTTTCTCCATGGGTACAGCCAGATTTATCAGTCAAGCGAGAAATTAAAGTGGTCGTGAACAGAATAAAATTAACTAAGTCCCTGACCCGAGTCGGTACTTGTGCGAGGTGCTAGCAGCTCCCCCTAGGGATTTCTGGCTCGCTTCGTGCATTTTACAAGATTAACACTTGAATTAAAATTAATAAAGTGCTTATTTCTTTCGAAGCTGACTTACTTGACCCGCGTAGACGAAATTATAGTTGCAAAAAACCGCCTGGAACATAAATGTACAAAATAATGAGTCGACAGTGTCCTTATACTATAGGGACATATTTCAAATTGTGGCAAGACTGGTTTTGATACTTAAATATTCAGTAAAAAATACTTAAATTTTAATTCATAGAATACACAGAAATTTTAAGACTGAAATAGAATTAGAATGTTAGTTCCAATTTAACTTTATAAAGCTTTTTTTGCCAGTTTACAAATAGATTTACAAAGAATTTCTAGAAACAAGTGATTTGCAGTGGCAGTGCATGTCGATCTTCTGTAAATTTGGGGAAAGAATTTTTAAGTTTAGGTTTGGTTGAAGTACTGACATAGCTTGCCGAGGTTCTAGATTGGTGACAAACAGCTGAAGGTAGTGTGGGACATCGCACCGGACTCATACTTGTCAATCTCTTTACGTACAGTTAGGAAGGTATCATAGTTCATCCAAAACAGTAGATCTGGGTTGCAAAAACAGGAGGCAGACGTGACAGGCAAGATCGGATGTCAGTTTACAGATTGAAATGCGTTCAGTTGGAACGGAGCAACGCAGTCATAGACAGACCAATCGTATAAAAATCTAACCTAGGCCAAAGTAAATACTGAAAACAAAAATTGCTACTTTGACTTTGGGAATTAAATCAAATTTTTAAAGTCACGTTTATTCACAGTCGTTTGCACTAACGAAACAATTACAATATATGGAGACATCAACGTAAATCGGTGTAGGTAATGTATTTATGTTTCAATTGCTAATTGCACTTACAGTTTTAACCAACGCGTGCAGCGAGCCAATTTATTTGTACACATAGTTGACTTTGTAAAACGAAATTGTTAATATTGAAAGTATCTCCCTCCAGTGAAAACAAATAGTTACATTGGAAACCCTACTTTAGGCGGTTAGTATGGTCAGCAACATAAGTCACTGAACATTCTCAGATTTTCAAATCGCTTGCACACTTTTGATTTATACATCTATCCGTTGTTTTTCTTGGTCTAAACAAAATTTCGACAAGTTGCTAATGTTTATCTATGAAAATGTTCATCAACGTTTTATAAAATAAAGAGTTTTACGCCTTATCTATTCTGTGGTATTATCGATTTGAAAACTTAAGAATGTTCATCAACTTATGTTGCGGAGTGTACTATAAAAATATAATTTAAATATTATTATCATTATTAATTAGCGGTACAACTTGAAGAAGTTGAAGTTAAATTTTGCGTCCATAATACGGCAACATTTTGTTCGGTGAAATAATTAGCGGCAACCCGAGACGTCTCGACACGACACGGCTTGTCGACGAGTTGGCAATCGGTTTAATCTTGGGAAAGTAAACATGCTACATTTTGGAAACTTTTCTCGTTATAATCATAAAATAACTGTACATTATACGCACTGGTTTTTTAAGCCACATTAAAAATGTTATTTAAAACAATAGAGAATATGCAAGGGTTGTAAAATCGCTTGAACTTTGCACAAATAGGGTCCTTATGACTAAAAAGACATACGTTTTTATATTTCATCCAATTACATCATATCGTTTTAAAGTTACATGCGAGGTATCATCAGCCATTTTAAAATTGTTGATTTTTTTATTTTAGATTCATTGCGTTTGTGTCAAACTTCTTGAGAAATATACGGGAACGCGTATGCCGACTTCACCTAACCAAGACCTATGACGTCACTATTACACTATGACATCGACGTAGTAAAAATTATATATGTATCTCGAAAACTATTGGACATATTGAAATAATTTAGAGAGGGTCCTTTTTATTTTCAAAGAAGAATACAAAAAGAATAATCAGGCATATTATCTATTGTAGGTGGAAGACAAAAGCGGAGACCCTAGCACAGAAGAGGGACTATAGCTAAGTTTATTGTACATACAGTCTTATTTTATCACCAGAAGTTCATAACTGAAGTTTCTTGTAAACTATGACCTCTATGTGTACTATGTACATACATATTATTTACGCTGTCTGGCCAACTTGCATTATATTAAACTATATGAGCCGTTGCTTCCCTGAACCTTAGTTATGTAGACACTGAGATATGCCCGCTTCGTGAACTAAAGCTCGTAATATAAGATGAGTTTATGTGGTACACTATGTTGTACTAAAATGAAAAATATTTCAGCTGCGCTTCTGAATTTTAGTACCTATTATGAAAGTAGTCTTAAAATATTTGAAAGTGTATTTTTTTCACTAAAAAGTCAAAAACTTCTGGGAAGGGACTGTGTTAACAGTTTTCATTTCAGTAGTAATACATAATAACGTCTCATTATTTTTATATGAATAAAGGTTGGCACTCATCTATCACCCCGGCACCCGACCAGCACCGCCTCGCCGCTCGGCGTCCACTCGTTGTCGACAGGTGGTCCGCGGGCGGACGCTGCTTTTACACCGGGTGCCGAGTTGATAGATGAGTGCCAACCTTAAAGGCGGGTCCAGATATGTATCATTTGCCCGACCCGGTCACCGTATCCGTATCAGCGTATCACGTATCAAGCCCCGTATCAAGTTGTGGACGCCTCGATTTGCTCCGTATCCGTATCTTCACAATAGCCTTTGATGATCGGACAAAAACCGACACGACATGAGTCGGGCCGTATCATAACGGCGTATCGAGATCGCGTATCATGATATGCGATCATGATACGCGTCGGCGATACGGATACAGTGATCGGATCGGGCAAATACATATCTGCGGGGTTACTCCGAAATACGTCGCTGACGGATCGTCCGAAGTACGGATTCGATTTACGATCAAAACAATGTCAAATCGTAGAGAAAAACGAAAGAAGAAATGTCAAATCACGACAATCCGTCAGCCGAAACGTTAGGTTCTATTTCGAATTTTAGTACCTATTATGAAAGTAGTCTTAAAATCAATATTTGAAAAAATATTTTTTTCACTAAAAAGTCAAAAACTTCTGGGAAGGGACTATTAACAGTTTTAATTTCAGTAGTAATAAATAATTACTTCTCATTATTTTTATATGAATAAAGGCTGGCACTCATCTATCATCCCGGCATCCGACCAGCACCGCCTCGCCGCTCGGCGTCCACTCGTTGTAGACAGGTGGTCCGCGGGCGGACGCTGCTTTTACACCGGGTGCCGAGTTGATAGATGAGTGTTAACCTTAAAGGCGGGTCCAGATATGTATCATTTGCCCGACCCGTTCACTGTATCCGTATCAGCGTATCACGTATCAAGCCCCGTATCAAGTTGTGGACGCCTCGATTTGCTCCGTATCCGTCTTCACAATAGCCTTTGATGATCGGACAAAAACCGACACGACATGGGTCGGGCCGTATCATAACGGCGTATCGAGATCGCGTATCATGATACGCGATCATGATACGCGTCGGCGTTACGGATACAGTGATCGGATCGGGCAAATACATATCTGGACCCGCCTTAAGGCAGTAAACACTCATAGAGCCCGATATTAAGCAGTTATCCTAGCTTATGATGTATGCAATACCAAAGGCATCACAGGCCCGTTGCCGACCTGAAGGGGAGTGGGACAGAGGGTGTGGAAGAAGAATTGTTTGAGCACCAGACTCTCACATTAACCGAACTAAACCCAGCTTTAATAGCTACTTTACGCTGATCTTGAGTGAGTGGGTGGTACTTCTCATTAACTGATTGCCTACAGCTTGGCTCAACCACCATTTTTTCAGAGGCCTTCGGGCGGCATGAACAACTCTGACACCAGAGGGGCTAGCCAAGTGGCATGAACGCTAATCGAATAGAAAAGAACAAACACAATGTATGGAAATGTCAAACGTCGCTATGTAAATCAACAACAAGCTGCTATGAAGATCACGCTTGAGATCTCGTCACTTATGTCATTTCCATAGATGCAGCGTAGCGAATTTGTAGACGTCAGCCACTTGTCTAGCCCTTCTGGTTGGCCACTAAATATACGATAGGAAGATAATGCTTATATGTTTGATAGCCTAAGCCCTAAAGCAAGGCTGATCTGATACTGAGGATTTTCTTTTCCTTCCGCATTATTATCTTACTAATCCCTTAAAAATATACCCTCCTACATTTTCAAACACAATAGAGTCGCATTCTTTTGTTATCATACTTGTTAAGAACGGTAGTCTTACTTTTTTTGTTTATTTAACAACTTGTTTATCTCATTTTTGCGTTATCTCCGCGGTTTTGACGATGTAATTCATTCAGATAATATTGCGCCGGTCGGCAGGGGCTTGAAGCAGCCGCGACAGAAGGAAATCTTATCTCGTTCCTTTCACTCAATGCCGCTTATTGCGCCCCGTACTTTGTAATCGCAATTGTCTTGAAACCTGCCGTTTGTTTGGCTTAAGTTACGAGAACGTTGCAAAATCCACGCTAATAAAAAATAAAAAAAATAGTAGAGTCAAGCTGTAGCCAATTGACTGCAGCTCATATATGGGCTGGCTCGACCGGGGCAGTACAACCCTCTCACAGAAGAACGACGTAAATTAGCTATTACAGTTGCGTTTTGTACGATGAGCGAGAGATCCGGATACCCAACCCCGCTCCCCCTTCCCCTCCTTCTATCCCACTCCCACTCCCACTCCCACTTCCGGTCGGTAACGTGCGAGCGATTCCTTTGGTATTGCAAGCATCTATAAACTACGGTAACTGCTTGGCATCAGGCGGGCCGTACGCTTGTTTAACACCTTAGTAACATAAAAATGCACCTCTCACGACTATCGTATTCAAGGGCTGCACAGTTCGTTCAGATGACTTTAAGCGCTGGTTTCCTCCAGAACGGTGGGCGTCAAGTAATGGGCGCACTAGAACAAAAAAAACGGTGTCCAACCGGTCTCTAGGCAACCGCGCCATAGTTGACATAGCCAATGTTCTAGTGCGGCCGTTATAATGACACCACCGTTTTGGAGGACTCCAGCGCTTAAAGCTCGTTGCATCTGCCTTAAGGGCCATCGTAAACAGTGAAGTGGCAAAAGCCATTTGCTAAGTTCTCCAGCTCTTCCCAGATCGCTCGTGGTAGTCTTATCAAAAGATATCTCTCCACTTGTGTCTGTGTAAAGAATTATAATTGATATCCTGTTAGGTACATTGACTCCAATAAATAATTAAAATTGTAAACTACAGAAGATCCTAAGCTAATAAAACTACTGGGGTAGTGGAAATGTTCAGGTATACACCGAATCAGATCCCGTTAATGAAGCAAATAAGTAACGAACTTTGTTAGTCATGGCTTCATGTGTAAAAGTTGGGGAAATCCACGGAAATCTGATTAAAATCCCATCCCTACGTACAGTGTGTTAAGAAAATCCTGTCCGACCCGAAAACGTATTGTTGGGTATCGAGATTAGATTCAATTTTTTTTTTTTTTTAGCATAGTACCTAAGTGCCCCACTGCTGGGCAAAGGCCTCCCCTTTTTTGGGAAAATAATTACCCCGTTTTTTTTTTTTTTCATAAAATGACGTCATTACTTACTTTGTGGTCAGAGGTGCCGCGCCACGATCTAACATAATTACTACAGGTAACGGTGTTGTCATATTTTAAAATTTGCTTCATTTTGGGGGGAAACAGCAAAAAAATTGGCATTTAAAATTTTCATTGATATGTTTACTCTCATGAATATTTTTTTATTTTTTATTTAATTGGTCATGTGATTGGGAAACCTAAATACCGGTTTCGGCTCGGACAGGGTTTTCTTAACATACTGTATAGATATAAAACGACGAGTTGCGGCTGCGTTGCGTTGCGTTCCGGCTCTCTCACTCATCGTACGAAAGGCAGCTGTAATACGAGTAATTACTTTGCGCAAATCTTCTGTGAGACGGTGGTGCTATCCCGGTCGAGCCAGCTCGTATATGAACTGTAGTCAATAGATGTGTCTATATGGCGCACATGCCTCACCCGAGCACTCATATTATGACATTACGTCTATGCGTTCCGACGTCAAAACTGAGTGCTCGCGCGAGGCATGCGCTTGATGAAGACGCAGCCATTGGCTGCGTTTACATACTCAGTTTTGACATCGGAACTCTTAGGCCCGTATTAATAAAGCGATCTCAAGATTGAGAACGAACTTGAGATACAGATATCCCAAACATTAAACGCATCTTAAAAACTGCATCTTAAGATCGATCTCAACTTTGATATGCATTTATTAATACGGGCCTTAGACATTATGTCATGACACGAGTGCTCAAGCGAGGCTTGCGCCTGATGTAGACGCAGCTAATTGGATACAGCTTGGATCAATAGCAAAGAATGTATATTTCTTTCTTTTTTTTGAATAACTTGCGCCAAAGGCTAAGGATTTATCACAGGCGTGCTAAGGTGTGCTTGTTATTACAGTTTGTTTGGCAGATAGGGCTGCAGTCGTTAGTCGGGGGCGGGCGGGCTTCTTCAAAAGCCGTTTCATCCACAATACAGATTGTTGAAACCCGTTTTCACTTGGTAATTGTGCGTGGGACTGACGTTAATTCTTGATTTTTATATTTTGGAGTAAACGGTGTGTAAAGTAGGTATCTATGTATTTCTTTTTAACTTTTTACTGTTAAAATTTCTTAGCATATAATTATGGGCAGAATGTCTCGCTTTCTTTCCTGCTTTTAATCTTATGAATCTAAAATTTTGAATATACTTAAGGTGCTTTTATTAAGGTAGTCAACGACCAAAATTCATAACTTTTTAACTTTCAACTTTCTTTCTGTAGGAAAATGGGTGCGTCTAAAACAGGCGCATGCCGCGCCGGAGCAGTCAGTTTTGACGTCAAAACAAATAGACATAATGTCATATCATGTGTGCTCGGGCGAGGCATGCGAGGCATCTGGACGTGCCAATTGAGTTTGAAATAAGTGGTAGGTTTAATTTATTGTACATTTATATTCAAATTAAATAACGTAATAACGATCCTCACTATATTGGTACCTATATTTAATGATTTTTTGTTTACTCATTACAGAGGACATATTTTTATTTTGCCGTGGGTTATCACAAACTTTCTTGACATTATTATCGATGCCGCGCTTTTTTAAAGCCGCGGTGCTTAACAGAAAGACGCCTGACGCGTTTTTCTTAAACAAAAAGTGGGACATTGTAGGTAAGATTGATGTTTACAGCTTAGGGCTTGTATAGATACGAAATATTGAGGCTACAAATTTTAGAACAAAAGTTTTTGTTAATGATAGCATTTTTATATTTTTGTTGGACAAGAAATCTGATAACATATTGAAATGGAAACATAATATTTATGTTAACGTCTTTTTCTTAAATTCTTGAGAATTGAGTGTAGTAATTTATAAGTAGGTACCTAATTTTTTTTTCCTTTTTATGTGATTTAGGTGGCAAATAAGCGTTAGGCTGGTGTTAAGCAGTTACCGTAGCCTATAGATGTTTGAAATACCAAAAGCATCGCTCGCACTGATGGGGAGTGAGACAGAGAGAGGGGAAGGGGCGAGGTGTCAGTTTGTTATCATAACAGAAATAATTGATATCTAACAGTCAAATAAATCTCGATCAACTGTTTGTTTTCGACCTAAACCAATAAGGGTTGTTTAAATGGTACAATAAGTACCTACTATTAAATGTTATACCTGTTCATTAAATATCATACAAAATTATATTACATTTTATAAATTCGTTTCACTTTTAACTGAAATGACTCTTACGAGTATTATTTTAGAGTATTGCTCATTACGTTACAATATATTAAAATAACTCTTTGCAATCCGTTGCGGGTTTCCTCTACCGTTCTTTTTCATGTACAGTTATAATAAAACAATGGATGAATACTCGAGTTCCATTCTCGTTCAGGGTGCCACCTGTTCCGTTAATTACACATTCCATCGTTTATCGAGTTATTTGGCTCTCGATTTTATATCGTAGCATAAGTATTTATTATAGAGGTACCTACTCATATTATCACTACAAGTATTAAAATATTATTAATAAATAAAATATTATGTTCTAAGGTTTTATTGAATATTCTTGGTTATTTTAAATACTGGGTGAAATCGAAATCGTTATTAATATTTTAAACGGTGATTCTACACACGATTCACAATATTTAGGAAATATTAATCAACAAATAAATTGATAAAAAATGTATGCCCAGGTAAGGTATAACAGTTAAATGGTCTGCTTATTTGTTTACCCAAGCAATATTTTTTATCAATAGATTTTTTTATTTATTTTCCCAAAATATTTTGAATCATAATGTAGAGTCATAGTTTAAAATATTGTCCACGATTTCGATTTCACCCAGTATAATTAAGCTAAAAACGTGCTTCGGTGGGCACGTAAAAAGTCGGTCCTGGTCACAGAGAAAAGACTAAAGAAAGAAAAGAGGTGCCCTTATTAGATATTTGTATGAAACAAAACGTGGTCATTGTTTTTTCATTTTCATTTTACTATTTACCGGTAAATAGTTGAACTACTCGCTTCGTTTTATGTGGATGTTAGTACTAGGCGGACCACTCGGCCGACTTTCTTAGGGCCAGACCCCATAGTAACTGGTCCATGGTCCTGGTAACGACTGCTGCCATCTAGGCAGCAGTCGTTAAGCCTTCTCCGAGGTCTTGGGCGGCTTGAAAAACTCTGACTCCGGGTTGGCCACTATCCATACGAAATGAATAAGAAGCTGAAAAACTAAATAAATTGTGTGATTTTTTACACGACTGCCCAAAAAAGGTGTGTAATGTTTTCAGGCTTCATGTTTTAGAGAAATTGACAAGAATTAGGGTGGAACATGGCAGTAAGAAGGCGAGGTATTAGAATCAATGATATCGGGCTCATCAACCTGGAAAGGGGCGTTTGGGCGTCATTTTATATATTCCGGACTTTTTTGTACCTACTTTTCTATGTATTGCATCGCATGGGTATATAACGTCCTCATATTTGTTTTTCTCGTAAGCACGTTCGTAATTCAATTATGCGTCCAGTTGCCTCGCATGCCTCGACCGAGCACTCATGTTATGACATTATGCCTATGCGTTCTGACATTAAAACTGAGTGCACGGGCAAGGCATGCGCCTGATGTAGACGCAGCCAATAGGTATGGTTGTTGAAATGTGTGAAATAAATGTTAGTAAAATATCTCAGCCTAACTTAGCTGTACCCTCTTCAAGCTGTGAGTTTAAGCCATTATTTTCAGACATTACATAGTTATAATCTGAGAAGGGGTAAGTGTTGAAATCATATTAGCGCAGACGGGAGGATAAATTACGAATTACAGGATAATCACATTGTAGAGACCCATGTCACTCTTCTTGAGGACTAAGCACAGAGTAAAGACTAAAGAAAGAGGTGCCCTTATTAGATATTTGTATGAAACAAAACGTGGTCATTGTTTTTTCATTTTCATTTTACTATTTACTGGTAAATAGTTGAACTACTCGCTTCGTTTTATGTCGATGTTAGTACTAGGCCGACCACTCGGCCGACTTGCTTAGGGCCAGTCCCCTTAGTAACTGGTCCATGGGACTAAGTTTTAGCCGGAGTTTTGCTTGTATGTGTTTTAGATCTTTCAAGACAGTAATGTGTAGAAATTATTTTATTATCCGTTCCACGACAACGTTTGCAGGAACTGACCTATGTTATTTCAATTAAGGCAGAGTTCAACAACATACTAACGGACCGGTGGAGCAGTAAAAGATTGTTAAAATAGTTGATACACTAATCGGGAGTTTAGAATCGTAATCGAGTATTTAATTTATCGGTGATAGGTAAAGAATCGTTCTGCAGATAATTTTCTTTGTTGAATCACTATGTGAATTGTCTGTAGCCCAGTGGCTGGTGCGTATTCATGCGGATAGACAAAAGTTCAAAATAAAAATAACTCAAGCTGAAAAGTTAAGGCTACTTATGGTTGAGTTGAACAACATTTAACGGACAGTTAGAGCACCAAATGAGTGTTACCAGTACATAAATCAATATCGCTATAATGATCTGTTAAACTTATGGTGAACTTGGCCCTCAGCACAGTTGCTTTAAACTCTTCATAATTTTTGATATCGTATCAAATATAATAAGTACCACAAACACATACTTCATTCCAATTCAATATAAACATTAATATAAGATTGTCGTCACATAAACGTCCGTATTCAAATAAAGGAGTAGATGTCACACCGGGCGTACCATTAAAATGTCGTTTGGCCACTTCGAATAAGGATTTAGATGCATAAAGATCTATTTGAACGATCAATACGTGTATGAGGTGGACATAAAATAAAATTGGATGTAATAAAATGGGTAATACTTGGCGGTGTGGCCGAAGCATATCGTATTCCTGACTAGGAGTGTGTGGTTATTAGATTAGCGATTACAAACTTTTATTACTTAAATAAGGTTCAAATTGCTGTTCACAATCTCACAGACAGACTTATTAGGCCCAATGGAGCGTCGCTAGTGTGAATACAAGTCTGTCAAAATATGAAATTTCTCTATTTTCTTTTATTTCCTTTTTCTCACACCAAGCCAGGTGATTTTGTGGCACTTGTACTACTGTGTAATGCGTAAATTGATTGTTTTATTCGAGAATCCGTAACATAGCGCGTGGTGATAGCTAAATACTAAGAAAAACATGAGTTTTTCTTGGGTATGGACCTACAAATTTATAGCAAGTTATGATGGACTTGCACTGGCATTACAAATCACTTTTTCTTCTAGAAATTCACTGTAAAACCGTTGTAAACGGACTAAAATCTCTATAATTTTGGCGGTAGGTATAAACTTATAGTAAAATAGCGGTATGTTAAGAATACGTTTACAATTGGACTGAGCTTTATTCGGTCTCACAACTTGTATCTGCTGCATCACAAGAATTGTCCTATTTTATACGATAGGTATGTAGAGAGATTCACGTACGTTATACTTGAATAGGTATGAGATAACTTGGGAGATACAATTAGATATAAATGTCGCAACTATTACAACTAAGTCCCCAACACAATCCGCCGAGTTAGAACGCCTACATAATTGATTAAAATCGGGGTGTTACGGTATCTTGATGTGGCATCGCTCACTCTCACGGACTGATTCCAATCGGGAATAAGGAAAACGGAATGAGCAAATGTTATACTGAAATAAAAAGTGTTAGGGCTTTGTCATGAAATCAGTTTGCTTAATAGATTTGCGTGTGATATTATGAAACAATAAAACAATGCAGGGTGAAAATACAACCAAAGGAGAAAAAGAGCATAATAGTTTTTCAGACATAATAAGCATAACAGTTTTTGAAATACCAAAGTAACTATGAAGGCTGCTTAGAGGTTTTATAAAATATAGTGTTATTTTAAGAAACTAATTTGAATGTACCTCTTTGTATTATACTGTTTATTTCTTTATAAAACTGATTGATGACGTCTTCGTCCTTATGAGAGAAGATGGTTTAGGTATAAATTCCTTTGAAACTATACTAGAGTACTTTCTAATTTTACTAGATAAATATGAATACCAATTCTATGCCTCGAAATGTTTTTTTTTTCAATTATCACGGTTATTGAAAAATACCATACCCCATTAATTTATTTCCTAAACTTTTAATAATTACATCATCCGCACGATTAAAAGCCCATACATAAAGACAGAGGCTGAAGTTAAAATCGCGGATTTTATAGCTACACACCGACAGTTAGATGCGCAGAACGATGCTATATCCCGGTTCCACTTCCAGGTTTATGCCGTTAGGTACGCTCCAGAGTATCATGCCCAATCCGAATGAATCGTTTTATTATGTGTATGTGCCTTTTTTCGCCATTTGAACTTCGAATATTCGACTTACATTGCTGTTTTCTTTTAAATTATTCGATGTGTTTACACCTTTATTCTTTTACGTCGTTGAGTTTACCGTTGTATAGTAGTAGTCTGTGTCTGTAGTTGTATAAAAACACGACTAATTAAAATTTAAAAAATATAAAAATATGTCATCATACCATATTATTTTGAAATTTAATAAAAGCTACATATTCTCAATATAACCCACTTCAAATAGCCGTAACAAATAACAAATTACAACACCTTCACATTGTAATGGATACCGGAAATTGAACCTATGAACTTTAGACGGGTTCACGGGATGCCTATGCCGGAGTCATGATTAATACATACGCACGTAACAGAACCTACCTTTGAGTTACCTACTAATAATTTCTTTACTATACAGGGTGGAAACGATTTACAAGAAATGATTTGGTATAAATTGGTATACCAAAAACTTGATATCAATTGTTTGTTTTTTATGTAATTATTTATATTACTTTACTCGCTTACGATATCAGTAGGTACTTATAAAGTTTTGAGATACATTTTAATAGTAAAGATTAATTAACTGAAAATGAAAGGAATGCCAAACGTATGGAAGGTCTAACCGCCAAATGTATAGATATTTTTAGCCTATAGGTATAAGTATTTTTCTATTTTTTTTTATAAGAATATTAACGCCATTTTGTTTATCATGAGACCTTATTTCTCTATCAGTTTGCAATACCTGAGGCATCACTCGCACATTGCCGACCCTGTAAAAACCTGTTAACACTTTTCTTGAAGAACCCCATGCTGTAGTCTAGGAAAACCTCGACAGGGAGTTAATTATTCGTATTTCATAGAGAAATTAGGTCACCATACAAATCGGATCGCCATAGACATTTGGGTCCGTTGAAGGGTATTGGATAATAACATTGATTGCGCTCTATAACTCTATAACTCCAAGGTTGGGCCCATTGAAGGATCATCGAAGGATACGTTTTAAGGGGGGGGACATAAAGGTAGGGACCGGGTTTTCGGGTAGTGATGACCACATTATCATTAACGCGACCGCAATAATGTAATACATGTTTGATCAGTCCCTATTAAGGGATACGCAGTTCTATCGCGTTACCAGCAAAAATATAAAAAAAGGTTGGTGGGATACCTATTCGCGACCCCTAAGTGGGATATAAAATCTTTGCTAATTGGCAAACCTGAGCTCAGTCGCGCGAAGTCTCGCATCACGAATGGATATGTTGACAGTGTTATTCCGTAAATACGTCCCACAATGTAACAAATTTTTTAGTACCGATTATAAAAATGTATACGCGTTCGTTTTTAGAACTTTTACTATAATATTATTCTATAATAAAATTTGGTTTGCCACTAAACGTTCATAAATCTGGACTTTATGCACAAAATTGGTTGCAATAAGTATCGTAGTTTCAAGCTCCAAGCCATAAGGGTATATGGCTCGCAGACTGCCATTGCTACTAGAGTATAATTGCATATAACAATTTAAGCGGGAAATATAGCTTAAAAACCACGACAGAATGCACTATGCGAACTTTCAGTAGTTCAACTCAAACTTTTCCTATTTAGTTTTATTTACCCGGACCATCTATTTCGATCGTTCGTGATTTTGACACTAATTTACTACAGAAATGTGTCAAAATTCAAATTTCGAAGTTCGAACGAAACGAATTATAGATTTTGAACCGGTTTTGTAATAACTCAGGGTCGTAATTTTAAAAGTAGATCATACTGCTGCTAACATGTTGATTTATAAGTACTATTAGGTACGTAGTGTAAAAACAACCATTTCAGTTTTTTAAAGGACATTTTAAGAAGAATTAGAGAACATTTAGTCAATCCGTAAATACCAGAATTTGACCTTAAAAGAGCTTTCTTCATGCAAGTATAACTAGAGCCATACATTATTTTCCTATGATATTTTTGTAATCAATTCTAGTTCATGATTACTTGCAACACAGTCACTGTATACTGGGTGTAAGGAAAACGTTCCAAAATACAAAGGCAGGTGTTAGTAATGGTGATTACTGAATCGATATCACAAAAAATACGCGAACTCTTAATGAGAACTTCTCATACAATTGCATTGTTCCTACATTCACGAGGCGAGCGGTTAAATGCTGCGCGAAGCCATTCCCGGGACCATTTCGTTTGACCATAGTCGTTTCCATTAGTGGACACCAACTAATGAACGCAAACGAGCTGAATTCGTCGTTAAAGATGGCGCTACTCCCGAACTTCTATTGTAATACAGGATGTTTCAAAAGTCCGAATTAATATTTGGGGGCTTGGATGAGTATCAGGCAGAGTTTGACGGTATAAAAATATTTCCTACTAGCTGTGTCACGCGACTTCGGCCGCGTGGAAATTGGTGTGTAAGATTAGCCTATTTCTTATTCTAGAGCTTACATTATCTACATTTCAAATTGTATTAAGATCGGTTTAGTAGTTATGGAGATACGTCGTAACAAACATTCACACACACTTACTTCGCATTTATAATATTAGTAGGATGGCCGTAACACGAAAGTTGTGACAAATCTACAAGGTCGCGTTTTCGATCCGGAGGTAGAATTAAGTAATTATTAAAAAATGACAATTTATAATCATCCGTATGCCTAATCGAAATAAATTTCATTTTGAATAGACAATTGAATATAAACTTAACGTTTAATATCACGTAACGGTGTCAGAAAGTTTATTCTTGTTGTCTCCGAGCGCCGACATCAATAGTTCCGCCGCCTCGGGGTTCGATGGAGACATTCTTGGAATTTCGCAAATTACCTAAGTGGGAAGCAATTGTCTTGGGGCGGTTTAATCACCTAAACCCTTTGAGTGGGATCCGTAATGATAATAAATTCAATATCCGCAAATCATGAAGCTGGGTAACGTTTTCTATGGAATGTGTTTCATTAGAACGGGTGCGTGTTAAGTAAGACTATTTTATGGTGTATAAGGACACAATGTTAGGAACTATATTATGAACTTTGAGACCTGATCCCGGCCATATATTACGAATAATACTTCTTATTTTTACATGACCGCCCAAAAAAAGGAGTGTATATGTGTTTAGAGTTCGTGTATGTTTGTTTGTTTGTATGTATGTATGTGAGATTCTTTATTCCACCATAACTTATAAATGCCTGAACGGGTATCGTTAGAATCCTTACATCATTCCGGGTAACACTGCGTATATTATTTTTGAAAAAAATCAATATAGCGGCATTATGGCTCAGTCTTCAAATGTGAAAAAAATATTTTTTTCTTCCATTATTACAATATGGGTATCAAATTGAAGGCCTAAATTAGCACATTCCAAACTCTAGAATTTATCGGCATCACTTAGCATAGCTAGGGTGTACATGCAAAACAAACATTTCATTTCTGGCTGCTGCCACTAAAATTCATAAAATAAAATTAATAATTTAAAAAATTAAAAACACGACTGCCCTGCCAAAAAACGAACTAAAAAGTATAAAACAAGTGCAGTGTCATTGCAGTCAGGGGCCCTCTTAGATTATATGTTCCACAGAACGGTCCCCCGACTGCAATGACACTGCACTTGTTTTATACTTTTTAGTTCGTTTTTTTGGCAGGGAAGTCGTGTTTTTAATTTTTTAATTTTTTATTGTAAAGTACCTATCTACATTAGCACTGAGTTCATAAATAAATATCGCTAGACTTACACATCAACTGTATGGTCCGATGCAGGGAGCCGAGCGACTTACGCTTGAACCACTGCGCCAAGCGGCCTTCAAACTTAATAAGAATAGTTTTGTTCTCGTTCAAGTTACGCATCCCCTAAAACTGAATGTCTGTTAAAACTGGAGTTAACTAGGCAGTGGTTCAGGTTACTGTAATTTCTTTGTAATCACCCAGAAATCCTAGGTTCAGCATTCCACTTAAACTGGTTTCGCTAAACCTAACAATCGAATGAATTCAACGAGTTCTAACTAAATACGGGGTTTTACTGTACCATTGACATAAAAGTAACGTTCTTCAATCGAGATTTCCTTTTGACAGTTGTCTTAATTATCGTTATCCACTTATTAATTGTTATCCTATAGGTTCGCAAATTACACAAAAAATAAACGAGAACACAGTGTACAAACATGTATATAACGAGTTCGTTCAGGGTCGCATGTTCCCACGCACGTGTGCTAAGATATACCTAATGTGGAACCAATGACAAGGAAAATTGTTAACGTATTTACGTTTCCAATTGATTTTTTTCCTTAAAATACTTTCTAAGCAAGTAATTTTGTTCGTAAAAATATATATTTTTGAAAAGGTATTTTTCTCCTTTTTACATAAATAGGACTTTGGATGACAGGAAAAGATGCCTATCATCACACAGAACAGGCGCATTAGTTGTTGATGTGTGGAAACTGGTCCTGTAGAAGAAATAGATACTACCAATCACAATTTCCAAGGTCATGCCAATTCGCTGTGCTAAATTACATGAAAGCATGCTAAATGTCGTTATATCATGCTAAATGCCTCTCAAATCATACCAATTACTGCTAAAAATAGTTTACACGTTGATAACATAAGTCGAATTATTGGTCAGTTTTACTCATTTTGTCAGACAACCCTATACAAAGGAAACTCGCATATGAAAATCGTAATACTATCATTAATCGTGACTCTGACTCATCAACACTCACTTGCCTGGACTACAAATACGAAATCTTGAGTGTATTCCTTCCGTGACGTAAACACCCATTAGCTGATACGATGAAAAGGGGTAAAATATGTCTTTACGAGAACTGCCGAGGGTATTCGACTTATGTGATAATGCAATGTAATGTGTCATTAGAAATACAGTGATAGGAGATGTAAGTAATTTGAAATACCACTTTGCGCTGCATAACTCAGCTAGCAGACGTGGGAGAAAAGACCGCGAAGCTAAAGTGGGTGGACTGGTCGTGTGACCCGAATGAACCCACAAAGGTAGACAAACATCATCACCAATTGGATTTCCGATGGCGGCTGCCAACAAAGAGGTCGACCAAGGAAGAGATGGCGGCATAATTTGACCACCTTTACGGGAACATCGTGGCGCGAAATAGCCCAAAACCGAGATATGAAGAGAAGTAAAGGGGAGGCCCACTCCTGGGTAAAAACCCAGGAGTGGGACAAAAAAAAAACAACTTCCGATTAAGGTAACCACTGCTCTAACCTCTTTGGTGGCGGGGAAGTGATTCCGGTATATTCGGTATTTTCCGGTATTATTTATTTTCGGTTATTCGGTCCGGTGGGGTGATATCATTATCAATAGGCTCACCCCATATTGGGACCAACGACCTAGTTAAGGTCGTGGGAAACCGCTGGATGCAAGTGGCACAGGACCATTAGTTTTGGAAAACCTTAGAGGAGGCCTAAGTCCAATAGTGTACGTCTTTTGGCTGAAATGATGATGATGATATTGGGACCAAGATATGGGTAAATGTGCACTATAGTGTAAGTCTGTCTACCCCTTCGGGAAGTGCAGGCGTGATGGTTTATAAGTACAAAGAAATGTAATAAGCTTTACCTATATACTGTTTTATCGACCCATTAACTGGAACAGTCTGAAAAGGGATAAAATATGTCGCCACAGAAACGCCGCGGGCGTTCACGTAAAGGCGAGTTCACATTGGGATCGAAAAACATCGTTCAGATCATCACTTCTTAATTAACACTTGGGAATCGGTAATACCGAATGGTGAATCAACATTTTCAATGGTCAGTTAATCACAGTGGTCACAGTCCGCTGTTACCTACAGCTATCTTTGAACTATCGAAGCCGGCTTCGTTATCATAATCTGCTTTACCATTTCCCATTATTTGGGATCGGTGCAGTATGTCTTATTCTTACACTCCCACTTTATTATCACCCTATAAAACGATCCGAAGCCTGTTTGATACAATAAACAACAATCTAACATTCTGGCATTACAACCATCGACTTCTTATAAAAATTATACAAAGATATAAGAAAGAAAGAAAGAAAGAAAACATTTATTTGGCACAGCACGAAAGACACAACACAGTTTAAATAAAACAAAAAATATAAATAAATAGACAGAACAACAAAAAGGTACATACAAATGAAAACAAGACACAAACTGAACGAACGATTCCACACACCACGTTGCCATTAGAACGAAATGGTCGACCGATTGAGTTTGAACGACTGTAATGTAAACTCACCTTAATGTTCATGTTAGAATTAAGATGATTTGATACAAGATCAGCCAGGAATTATTGGCATCGATACCAACATCAATAATTGAATGACATTGGTAATGAACTATTTTGTGTTTAGTTGCCAAGAATCCACTTAGTCTGGCATTTTATGACTAGTAACTCGTCAGGATGATACATACTTAAATAAAATATTATAAGTTCATTTCTTGGGGTGGTAAAAATAATTTGTGTCAAAAATTCCAAAAAGGTCGTTTCCGGAATTTGCATCTGGAGGGAATCGAACCCGCAACCACCAGATGCAGTGAGCTGAGCGGCCTACGCTTGAACCACTGCGCCAAACGGTCTCTCGCTTACACAGCTGTCAGAATATGCACGGCGACTTGATCCTGACAAAAAATGATTTTCTTCTTCTATGCACTGAGTAGACTGCAAGGATGTTGTCTTATATTCGATGATAAACTGTCTATCCGAGATTCATATGATAGGAACATAGAGATTTTAAACAGAAGAGATGTTCTTAGTAGATATCTCTTTAAAACAACGCGTGGAAATTTGCGCGGGATGGCGCGGGTGGTGGGGGTTAAGAAATGCGTGGCATCTATCTACCGGTAAATAGCAGAGCTACTCGCTTCGTTTTATGTCGATGTTAGTAAGTAGTTTAACTTTTTGCACTAGATGTCACTAAGTGAAAATGCCGTACAAAGGGACACTATCTAGTGTCGAATATAATTATATTTGGGATGCGAACGTTGGCAAGACGTCTGCACAGGACGAACGCCATCAGCACACTGACTTAAGCCACGCCTACTGTGATGACGTCAACGGCCCAGTTGTGCGATGTCTAAGCAACGCGGCCGAGTTGCTTAGACCCAGTCCTTCTTTAGTATTAGGTTCATGGATAGGAACGATGACCATAAAAACTTTGTCTACCAATTAAAATCCACGTGTTACCTCTATATGTACTTCACTCCTTACCTATTTTGGATAATCGACTTCAAAGAGCTTGTTTACAACATTATTCCACGTTAACTTCTTGTCAAACAAGCAACGTAGTAACGATGCCACAAGTACAAACCGTTTAAGTAATCCAGTACCCGTGTGTACAAGATTACTTAAGTTACGTACGCTAATTAGACGAAAACGTGCTCTTTGTAATTTAATATTAATGTAAGCTCTACGAGCTTTTGTTCGTATTTATGATTAAACTAAATTGAGTTAGTTTATTCTCGGATTGTATGGTCACAAACTAAGCAACGCTTGTACTATGGATACCGTATAATGGACTGGGGATGAACCCAGTGACACGCAGACCAGGGCTAATTATGAAAAGTCCGTTTCTATAATTTTCCTCTGGCGGAAATCGAACCCGCAATCAAGCCGGGCGGTCTACGCTCAAACCCCTGCGCCAAGCGGTCGTCGTAGGATTTTAGCAACTTTTTGAAGATTAACAATATTGATGAATTTACTTACGATTTACAATGCCGATTTAGTCAGATATGGTAGATTGACAGGTAGCTACGTCCTGGAAGAGTGTTATCCCGGACAATTGGAGATGTTAAAACTATACATAGCTAAGGTAGAGAAAACAATAGTATGAGAAAAAAGAACTGCTTATTAAAGTTAATATTCATACGCGCCGTGGAAGGGGAGCAACGTTACATAAAAAATCTTCCTTAAAGGCCCAAATCTTTGGTCCAAGCGTTTTCATAATACCATCCTTAATAATAAATGAGAAATATTTATATCAAAAAAGTGCAGTGTAAAAGAAAGCCTTCTTCAAAAGATATATGATCGCAGCGACGTTGCCGGGGGTCGACAAAAACATAATCCTTAAAACAAAGAGCTCTCCAGAACTACTCATTCCTCACATTTCATTTGATATCAATCACGGCTTACAAAGTCTCGGCCGCGCTCGGCCTCGGTCGGCAAACTTCGGACGCTTAGTTCGTAGCGGCAGTACTCAGTTTATGTACTCAGCTACGCGGATCGCACGTGTTCGGCGTAGCGCTTCGTAGCGGCGTAGCGGGAGGTTCGAACGAAAGTGAAGTGACTTTATCATTTAATTTTATTTTGTGGTGAACGCTATAGTGAAGAATGATTTACTTGTGTTTGTGAATCGCTAGGATTGGCAATCAATTGGTTTTGTATTTATCTTTATTACATGGTAAGTACCTCTTTAATATTAGCCCTTTTAATTTTATTATTAAGTACCTACCTCCTTAATTTATTTATATTTTAAAATATCAAAAATGTTGCATTTACATCAAATTTTAAACATTTAATTAATACGTCACCAAAGGATTCAAGGATTATCTCGAACTTAATGAAATATATTTTTCGTTCTACGTCCTCTGATCTATTGTTCAAAGTCTCTTTTATCTTATTTCCCCTCGAGATAAGTAATTTGTTCGTGACGTAAGAAGTGTTTGTTAACTTCGCCTGTGACATTTGACAGGAGGCAGTTATTTCCGCCGGCCCTCGAGTTTATCGAAAACATTTTCTAGTTTTGAGGAAACTTGTGACTATAATTTATTGGTTCTACCACTACAGTTTATTACCGACTTTTATTCTGCTCATATATAGGCACTTAAGACGGAAGCACTGATATTTATAGTCTATACCATCAAGCAACGTACCTAAGATAGAGTACGTACCTACTGTGACGATGGTTTTATAAACCTTCAAGATTGGAACTAATACGGCTAGAATAAGATTGGAAAAAAAATAGCATTTATGTTATATTTAAAATACGTTTAATATGATTTATTTGAATAGGTTGATTTTGTTAGTGAATTTTTAAATATGTTTTTTAAATTATGCTTATCTAATAGTATTAAAGGTAGGTACCTATATAATAGTATATAACTATCAGTAAAAGCATAAAATATGAATAGATTTCAAGCAAAATATGAGTGGACAAAAAGGACTAGGTACTAATTCTGGAAAATCTGTTATTGTATATAGCCCAAATAAAACGGGAGCTGAATACTATTTCGTAGAAATGAACTCATGAAATATATATGACAAAAACATCATAACATTACATAACATTTCCAGTTAGGTATTTCTCACATACTCAACATTACGAATGTTAATTTCGCCCCGAGATATTTCATACCTAAAATTGTATTCAATTTAGCAGCAGAATTTACTATTTATGGTGTAATGTAGTTTCGTGAACGCTTTTACTATAGGATGAATAGATTATATTGGAGCAACAAACCTTATCAAATATTGGTGTCAATTTTCATGTCTAAAATTACGACATAACTAAATTTGATTCAAGCTACAACAAAAATATTGCTGTCTTGCTTACACTTTATGAACATGACAAGGATGGAAATATTTTTAGTTTAGTTTTTGCGCCAACAGATGGTGACAAAGTTGGTCCGTTGGTGTGAAGTGGATTTTATTAATAACCCCTATGTGAGACCGATCTTTAAAACATCAGCTATCGAACAAAAACCGCATCAAAATAGGTCTATCTGTTTAGGATCTACGTCGCCGCACACAGACAAAGAGGTAAAACTTATACTATCTTCAGCTTGCGTCGGAGGTAATCGATAGTAACAAATTCAGAATCTGTCAATATCCATCAAGAATACCGATACCTGTGTGAACAGATCAATCTTTGATTTGGATAAAAAAATATTGTTCGCTGAATATTTCATGGCACTGGCCACTAGAATACGCCCCGGGGCGTGTAATATCCATGAAATATGCGTTCGTCCGAACACAAAGCAACAGTGCCACCCGTCGGGACGTACGGACTGAAATTCAGAAAATTTCAATAACACGAAAGTAAATTGTAAATGTTATTAAAACGTATGTAACCCTTTTTTTCTGAAAGTATCGTAAAATGTATTATATCTGCAGATCTGAGAATCGGTGAAAATGATGATAAAGATGAATAATAAAATAAATAAATATCAAACAGACTCACTTATGGTCCCAAACTAAGCAACGTTTCTACTATGGCTACCATACAATGGACTAGGGGCGATGCCAATTTCACCCAGACCAGGGTAAATAATGAAAAGGCTGTTTCCGAAATACGCCCCTTGCGGAATTGAACCCGCAACTTCCCGATGCAGAGTGTCGATCGGCCTACGCTCGAACCAAGCCAAGCGGTGGTTGTCAGAATGCTTTATATTCGTTTACCTAGAACAGTTAGATAGAAAAAATAAAATAAAATTACGATCGTGTTAAACCTAGTCTGCGGGATAGTGGCAATAATGCGGGTTGAATTTCCCAGCTCTAACGTCAAGCTGATTTTTGGAGCGAGAAAAGAGCCTGCAATGATGTTTTACCACTTAAGACGATACAAGAAAAAAATGAATTTTAGTTTCGGGGTGTGGCTAGCGTCGCGTGAGCTGCCGAAGGATATATCCCTCTCGCTTAGCTAGGACAGAACAGCTATGGAGTAGACTATAGTATAGTTATTTTTTGAAGGAACAATATTGTTTAATTCGTACAATTAAAATAATATGTCCCAGTGCACCTTTTAAAATAGATGAAATGGATGAAAATATTCAAATATATTTTTTTCGTTTTATATGGGATTTTTATGTCGAGTGTATTTGAAAAAAATAATTTAATTTCTATGTTGTTTTTATTGCTGAAGACAAAGTAAGTCAAAAGAAGACAAACGATACCTACAATATGCTGATAGATACGTATAACAATATTTCGATCGTATAATAGCCTATAACCAGCGGACGATCCAGACGCGTCCAACGATATCTCATTAGTCAAATTATTATGATAAAAATAGTTTGGACGTTATACGGGAGCAGATGAACATACATACATATCGGTCAAAATCATAACCCTCCGCCCACCGTAGTCGGGTAAAAATGTACATACTCTGTGTCAGTGACTGACTGCCGGATATGAGTATCTTTTTCATGTTTCGTAGGCAAAGGAATACTTTGGTACTTAACTTCGATGCCGATCATGAAGTCATCAGCGGTGTCATAATATTTATTTTTACCATATTTAATTTATTTTTTAATTTAATTTTCAGTTTTTATTAATTTTATTGATTTAACCATGCATTTATTTATTGTTTATCTTTTTATCTTTATTTTTTTATCTATCAAAATCACCCTTAGACTGGTTACCGCCACAGGTGACAAGAGGGCTGGCTCTTTCCTTGCTCAAAAAATTCGCTTGACAACAGGAACAGCTTGAATACAGGGAGGACATGCAGCCAGTATCCCACGCGGACGGTATTTGTTTAATTAGGGGTAGGTTTTTATTTTATTTTAATTTATGTTATATTATATTATATTATATTATATATTATGTTATATTTCTTCTCCATAAAAAAGGTGACAAATCAGACATAACCAACTATAGGCCTATTAGTTTAACGTCACATTTATACAAAGTATTCACAAAACTTATACAAAATAGAATAGCTCCAACCCTCGATCTCCACCAACCTCCCGAGCAAGCTGGCTTCCGATCTCATTTCTCCACAACGGACCATCTCCACGCAGTTAATCAAACTATAGAAAAATGCAACGAATATAACAAACCACTTTATCTGGCTTTTGTAGACTATGCCAAAGCTTTTGACAGCATAACACATGGTTCGGTTATTGCTGCGTTGAGAAACCAAAACATTGACCATTGTTACATCAACCTCATTCAAAAGATATACCAAAATAGTACTGCTAATATTAAACTACATTTACCAGGACCAAAATTCACAATAGGCAGAGGCGTCAAACAGGGCGACCCACTCTCCCCCAAGTTATTTACAGCAGCACTGGAGGAAGTCTTCAAGAAGCTACCACCATCTTGGCATTCACGAGGAATTAATGTGAATGGTGCACAGCTCACAAACCTTCGCTTTGCAGATGACATCGTGCTTTTCTCCTCGTCAGCTTCTGAACTCCAGAATATGCTCCAAGACCTGAGTACGGCAAGTCTTGAGATTGGACTGTCTATGAACAGGTCAAAAACTCAGCTGATGACCAACAGCATAAAACGTAGGGTCGTGGTAGATGGGCAAGTTATACAGTATGTCGACGAGTATTTATACTTAGGCCAGATAGTCTCGTTTAACAGCCGGCAAGAGAAAGAAGTCGAAAGACGGATTGAAAACGCCTGGAAGAGCTACTGGTCTATGAAAGATCTGATGAAGGGCGACCTTCCTGTGTCTTTAAAACGTAGACTCGTCGACATGTGTATCTTGCCCGTCCTAACCTACGGTGCTCAAACGTGGTCACTAACAGAACAACAGAAGTCCAAGCTCAAGATTTGCCAAAGAGCAATGGAGCGCAGCATACTAGGTGTCAAGCGGACGGACCGCGTCCGGAACACCACCCTGCGCTCCATTACTCGCATCGCTGACGTGGGGGCTAAGACCGCAAAGTTGAAGTGGGAGTGGGCCGGTCACGTGGCACGTATGGACCCGCAAAGGTGGGCAAACGCCATCACAAATTGGATACCAAGTGGCGGACGCCGCAGCCGGGGCAGACCCAAGAGGAGATGGCGGGATGATTTGGTCACCTTTGCGGGGGGTACTTGGTCTGTGACCGCTCAAGATCGTGTTTTGTGGAGAAGTCAAGGAGAGGCCTTTGCTCAGGAGTGGGACACAAAAATAGGCTAAAAAAAAAAAAAAATTGTATTTTAATGATAAAACATGAAAAATAAAAAATATTTTTTTATTTTTTTTAATTTAATTTTACTTTTATTTATTGTTTTATATTTATTGTGAAATTATAATAATTTTAATAATCAATATTGGACTATGTCTGAAACAAATACATTGAATTGAATAATTTAAATACAAAAATTATCACATTAACTCGTTAAATCACGGTTTACACCCGCTAGAACGAAAAAGATCCTAACATGGTAGGTAGGACCTGAGGGTTGGCCAGTTAATTACTTAAAATACACTATATTTATTTCAAGAAAACATTCATAAGATCTGAAGGCGTCGGACTCGCACATAAAGGGTTCCGTACCACCGTAGAATAAACACATCAAAAATATCAAGTTTGAGACTTGATATTTATTTTTAAATGTTATTATATTTTTAGTATTTGTTCTGCACCGGCAACAGAAATACACATTCAGTGAAAATTTCAACTCTCTACCTGTTACGGTTCGTGAGATACAGCCCGCGCTGACAGACGGACAGACAGACAGACGGACAGCGTAGGCCTAGTAATAGGGTCCCGTTAGCACCCTTTGGAACCCTAAAAAGTAGCCTATGTTCTCCGCCAAGACCCAGTCTATCTCCATACCAAAATTCATCAACATTGGTTCAGCGGTTTAGCCGTGAAAAGGTAACAGACAGAGTTACTTTCGTTTATAATATAATAGATTGAATAGGACGGACAAACATTTTCCTATCCATATCTGTAATGTTATTTTTTACGATAATTTATTGATGTATGATATATTTATTACTTGCCCATCCATACCTACAACAAACGCAATAAAGCGACTCCATTGTTTTGACAAGCAATGTATTCCCACTGTCGGCCCAAGACCATGCTGCAAGTATATAACAGTAAGCGAAATAGGGAGTTTTTACAGAAATGACACGAATAACTATGAAATGACAAGAGATGACACAAAATGACAAGAGATGACACAAAATGACAAGAGATGACACAAAATGACAAGAGATGAAAAGAAATTACACAAGACAAGGAAAAGCAAACGAAAATCACGCTGCAGTGCAGGTCGTAGGTTCGATTCCTGCCCAGGACATGCATTTTTGTGCATGAACATGTCCGCATGTCCCGAGTCTAGGTGTAATTAAGTGTATATTTAGTTTGTATTTACATATTTATATGTAGTAATATCAGTTATCTGGTTTCCATAGTACAAGCTCTGCTTAGTTTGGGATCAGGTAGTCATGTGTAAAAGAATTTCCAAGGATATTTATTTATTTATCATAGGCGTCGGCGGACTGTAAATACTGTACTGTACCTGTAATGTGGCACGACCGTAATATTTTTTCGTAATATTTTTTAAAAAATCCTTCACAGGTCCGACGTCGAACAAGTCCGAGCGGACACTGACAATACAAAGTTAGAGAGAGACATGGTTAGTTCAAGTACTTAAAATGTGAGATGGCGATATTGTGCGCGCGCTCGGAAATAAACAACGTAAGCGCCAAACCACATTTACTTGAATTAAAAAAAAACTACTTCATGAATTAAAATATGGTTGAAGGGTAGTTTAGATATCATTATTTGCTATGTTTTAGAAATAATTTCGTGATCTAAATCGTAAAAACATCGTGGTAGCAAGGAAAATTGTAAATAATTAGAGCTCATTTCATAATTTTTTTTTATCGAGAAAATTTCATCAAATCGTGATTTGGATTTAAAGATACTCAAGATAATATAGTCAAAAATCATACATCTAAATATAAGATTCCTAGTCCACATACTTACTTAAAGAAAAAGTAGAATAGAAAATCAACCAAATTTCGAACCCTCCTCTTAATACAAATTAGGGCCTCCGCAGACTTGCTACTTTTAGCATCGGCGACCGGCGATTTTGTGACGTATCGATGCTGCGGCGCGTTTCTTCGAGTGCGAACGAGCGGTGGCCCTTATATAGGTACACGCATTCATTTCTATATGAACTGAGTGCCTAAATACTCAGTAATAGTTAACGGGCATAAACCTTGAATCATTATCTTCGTATCAATAAACTCATATTCGCGTTATCACCGATTAGCGAGAGTAAACTGTAAAATGTTACTGAAAACTGAACACATGAGTGCGTTACATTTTTTTCGGTGAAAACAAAAAGCTGTGTACTCAGCATTCGGCGTGAAAGCTTTTCCCGATAAAACGATTACTATGGATTTCCAAACGAAAATTTCCGATGCCGTTTTTGTAAAGTTCGTTTTCGAAGCGACTGTAGCCTAGGGGTGAACCGGTTGGGCTAGCAATCAGAAGGTCCCAGGTTCGATCCCCGGTGGGGCATGCACCAATGGATGAATTTTCATCTATGTGCATAATTTACAGTTCGCTGACGGTGAGGGAAAACATCGTGAGGAAACCTACCTATCCCTCGGGATTAGGTAATAGTCAGTTCCTGTATACACGGCGACAAGGTTCACCACCTGTCACGTTGGGTTCTGACTATCTGGTGAAACGTGGGCTTTGAGTTGGCTTAATACCTCCACAATGTGGTGGTGGATGGCCACTCAAACCTCTGACTACCCCCGAATGGGGATAAAAGTCGTGACGTTGTATTTGTATTTGTATTTTTGTCGAACGTGTTACAACTGTCACTGTCAATTATTATAGAGTCTCTACTTTATAGTTGGGAACAAGTTACCTCAACTTTTCAGTAAATAATATAATATTTTTGTTCAAAAATTCGAAGGACAACTTTGATTGATTCCTAAAATTGTGAAAGTTGCGGGGCAATGTTACCAAAAGAAAATAGTTTTTATATTATTTCTTCAGGATTTTCATGCATAAACTTTAGAGGTAGGGTAAAACCAGGTGTAATTGGCCACTGTCAGAAAGTAACCGCTTCTTAGACCGCTTAAAATAAGAGTTTTATCCAAACAATCCCATCTTCATGTTTTTGAATACAACTCTTATTTACTTAGTTACCCATCACTGACCAGTTTACCAGTGGCTAGTTACATAGTGTTAATCTATATATTTAGGAAGGTACTTACTGCGTATTTTTGTTATTAATTACACAACCTAAGTACATTGACGTAGTAGTGTGTAAGGATAAAGCACAAGTGCTTTCACTTTACAAAATCTTTGAAATATGCCCGGACCTCAAGAGGTCTGGGCATATTTGAAAGATTTTCTTCTAGTCAACATAAAAAAGGTAACTAGGGGCAACATTTTTACGTGCCAATGTTTAAACCATTTCATACAACCATACATGAGATTAACAAAACATTATAAAATGTATGGTTTGTGTTTGATACCTTGTTTGGACTTTCGAATTTTGTAACTATAGGTAACCACAGGCAAAGCTATTTTAATAATTGGCTCATTTCATTTCATTCTCTTTCATTTTATTTTTCCACGAAAAATAATAAAAAGCTTGTTACGAACTTCTAAATTAAGTTTAAAACACAGTAAGTAATATTGCTGTGTTTTATGGTTTCCCGTCGACGTGGTCTGTATTGCTTAATGAATTTTGACCCTCCACATTTTGAATTCTGAGGACTCTGCCTCATTTAATTTACTCTAGAGTAGTTATTTGTTGAAGCGTCATTTACTTAGCAATTAAGTACCTTTGTTGTAATTTCAGGAAGTACCTAATTCGCGATAACTTATCTAACTTTCTAATAATAATTAAGGTTAAGCTCTTTCAGTATACTTCGTTTTATTTTAAATTCTGCCGTATTAAATCAAATGTACCTATATAAAAATAATATTTTACGAAATATTTGTTATGCCTACATAAAGTAATGATATGGAAAGCAAAGGTTTTATGAAACCTCGAATGAAATATTTCCCTAAATACGCGTACTTACGCAAATCAAAGATGTTTCTCCCACATTACTCTTTCATATTTATTATTTCCTGGTACATCTGCGACAAAGACCTCCTAGTATTATATAGGGTTCTTTTCATTTATAGTTATGATTATAGCTCAATATACTAAACATAATTTGCTTAACGTATACAGTTCGTGTAGCTTTTATTATGGGTTATAAATAATACTGTTATATGTCTAAGTAATTCGTATCATCTTCTCGTAAGTTTGATATTAATACCATTAGATATTAGGTGTCTATTTGTTAAAAGATATACTGACTGGGGATATTATCTCTCTTGAATTTTTTTATTCATAGATTGCTCGCTTTACTTAGTAAACGAAACTGAACATGTTTGACAATTTATTGATAGATTTGTTCGTCAACTTATCTAACGTATTTACAGGAAACCGAATTTAGTTACTAATAACAGCCCTAGTACACACACATGTATTCCCCGTCAATAGTTCGACGTTTCCAGCTTAAACAAGGACGTCCGCCCTAGTTAGTTTGCACTGTTACACAGTAATGTAATATGTCTGCCTGTGTAAACTTGTCTTAACCACCCTGGGGCTATTAGCAAAATGTATGTTGGTATTCAGTAGGTCGATTCCGAGAAACACAATTTATCTAGCAAAGTAACTGCTTTATGTGACCTTTCTCGTAGACTTCTACGGTGACCGTGTTTAAGAATAACCAATTTTTATATAGAAAAATTGCGCCACCTGTAGTTCGGGTTTGCAACTAACGTAATCGTGCCCTAATTTTCCAGAATAGGTACACATATCATCACATTGTAGGTAACAGAAGCTAATGGGGCATTACATTATAAAACCATTTCACAAAAAGTCACCATTGTTGTTGTTAAATGCGTGATAGTACTTTTTTATTTGTTATATTAGTGACGGTGTAATAACCCCCAATAATTCAACTATCATTACCACCCAAGATTTATCATAACGTCAAAACTCATAAGCTACAAGAACGATTACGTGTTTAATCTATTCTCGAATGAATTATGCCATCCGCAAAGGAAAGCGGCCATAATATAGACAATGTAATTAAGACGATACAAGAAAAAAATGAATTTTAGTTTCGGGGTGTGGCTAGCGTCGCGTGAGCTGCCGAAGGAAATATCCCTCTCGCTTAGCTAGGACAGAACAGCTATGGAGTAGACTATAGTATAGTTATTTTTTGAAGGAACAATATTGTTTAATTCGTACAATTAAAATAATATGTCCCAGTGCACCTTTTAAAATAGATGAAATGGATGAAAATATTCAAATATATTTTTTTCGTTTTATATGGGATTTTTATGTCGAGTGTATTTGAAAAAAATAATTTAATTTCTATGTTGTTTTTATTGCTGAAGACAAAGTAAGTCAAAAGAAGACAAACGATACCTACAATATGCTGATAGATACGTATAACAATATTTCGATCGTATAATAGCCTATAACCAGCGGACGATCCAGACGCGTCCAACGATATCTCATTAGTCAAATTATTATGATAAAAATAGTTTGGACGTTATACGGGAGCAGATGAACATACATACATATCGGTCAAAATCATAACCCTCCGCCCACCGTAGTCGGGTAAAAATGTACATACTCTGTGTCAGTGACTGACTGCCGGATATGAGTATCTTTTTCATGTTTCGTAGGCAAAGGAATACTTTGGTACTTAACTTCGATGCCGATCATGAAGTCATCAGCGGTGTCATAATATTTATTTTTACCATATTTAATTTATTTTTTAATTTAATTTTCAGTTTTTATTAATTTTATTGATTTAACCATGCATTTATTTATTGCTTATCTTTTTATCTTTATTTTTTTATCTATCAAAATCACCCTTAGACTGGTTACCGCCACAGGTGACAAGAGGGCTGGCTCTTTCCTTGCTCAAAAAATTCGCTTGACAACAGGAACAGCTTGAATACAGGGAGGACATGCAGCCAGTATCCCACGCGGACGGTATTTGTTTAATTAGGGGTAGGTTTTTATTTTATTGTATTTTATTTTAATTTATGTTATATTATATTGTATTTTAATGATAAAACATGAAAAATAAAAAATATTTTTTTATTTTTTTTAATTTAATTTTACTTTTATTTATTGTTTTATATTTATTGTGAAATTATAATAATTTTAATAATCAATATTGGACTATGTCTGAAACAAATACATTGAATTGAATAATTTAAATACAAAAATTATCACATTAACTCGTTAAATCACGGTTTACACCCGCTAGAACGAAAAAGATCCTAACATGGTAGGTAGGACCTGAGGGTTGGCCAGTTAATTACTTAAAATACACTATATTTATTTCAAGAAAACATTCATAAGATCTGAAGGCGTCGGACTCGCACATAAAGGGTTCCGTACCACCGTAGAATAAACACATCAAAAATATTAAGTTTGAGACTTGATATTTATTTTTAAATGTTATTATATTTTTAGTATTTGTTCTGCACCGGCAACAGAAAAACACATTCAGTGAAAATTTCAACTCTCTACCTGTTACGGTTCGTGAGATACAGCCCGCGCTGACAGACGGACAGACAGACAGACGGACAGCGTAGGCCTAGTAATAGGGTCCCGTTAGCACCCTTTGGAACCCTAAAAAGTAGCCTATGTTCTCCGCCAAGACCCAGTCTATCTCCATACCAAAATTCATCAACATTGGTTCAGCGGTTTAGCCGTGAAAAGGTAACAGACAGAGTTACTTTCGTTTATAATATAATAGATTGAATAGGACGGACAAACATTTTCCTATCCATATCTGTAATGTTATTTTTTACGATAATTTATTGATGTATGATATATTGATTACTTGCCCATCCATACCTACAACAAACGCAATAAAGCGACTCCATTGTTTTGACAAGCAATGTATTCCCACTGTCGGCCCAAGACCATGCTGCAAGTATATAACAGTAAGCGAAATAGGGAGTTTTTACAGAAATGACACGAATAACTATGAAATGACAAGAGATGACACAAAATGACAAGAGATGACACAAAATGACAAGAGATGAAAAGAAATTACACAAGACAAGGAAAAGCAAACGAAAATCACGCTGCAGTGCAGGTCGTAGGTTCGATTCCTGCCCAGGACATGCATTTGTGTGCATGAACATGTCCGCATGTCCCGAGTCTAGGTGTAATTAATTGTATATTTAGTTTGTATTTACAAACAAAAAGTAGTATATGTAGTAATATCAGTTATCTGGTTTCCATAGTACAAGCTCTGCTTAGTTTGGGATCAGGTAGTCATGTGTAAAAGAATTTCCAAGGATATTTATTTATTTATCATAGGCGTCGGCGGACTGTAAATACTGTACTGTACCTGTAATGTGGCACGACCGTAATATTTTTTCGTAATATTTTTTAAAAAATCCTTCACATGTCCGACGTCGAACAAGTCCGAGCGGACACTGACAATACAAAGTTAGAGAGAGACATGGTTAGTTCAAGTACTTAAAATGTGAGATGGCGATATTGTGCGCGCGCTCGGAAATAAACAACGTAAGCGCCAAACCACATTTACTTGAATTTAAAAAAAACTACTTCATGAATTAAAATATGGTTGAAGGGTAGTTTATATATCATTATTTGCTATGTTTTAGAAATAATTTCGTGATCTAAATCGTAAAAACATCGTGGTAGCAAGGAAAATTGTAAATAATTAGAGCTCATTTCATAAATTTTTTTTATCGAGAAAATTTCATCAAATCGTGATTTGGATTTAAAGATACTCAAGATAATATAGTCAAAAATCATACATCTAAATATAAGATTCCTAGTCCACATACTTACTTAAAGAAAAAGTAGAATAGAAAATCAACCAAATTTCGAACCCTCCTCTTAACAGAAATGCTATAGCATTTTCTTTTTCTACCCATAATTTTCGGATAATAATAGGGCTTAATATCGCGTGTCACATTTTGTAGGGGCAGGCCTATTTTGCGTATTCGCCTCTTTCGTGTCCCGCTGTTAGGCACACGTCTCCTTTCAAGGGGTAGGGGATTCAGGCCATTGTCCGCCACGATGCTCTAGTGCGGTTCTTGGCGTACTAAATCTGCAGAGGTCACGTGTACCTACCTTTGTTTAAGAAAAGAGGCATGTTTTAACTTTAGGCAATATACGCACCAGTCAAGAATATTGTTCTTTCTTTGGCTATTTATTCTGTGTAGGCGGGGATATTTCCAAGTTGTATATTTTTTCATAAAATCTACAACCTATATGGTAAGAAATTTACCGTTATATTAAGGCCTCCGCAGACTAGCTACTTTTAGCATCGGCGATCGGCGATCGGCGATTTTGATGCTGCGTCTCGCTCGTTCGCGCTCGAAGAACCGCGACGCAGCATCGATACGTCACAAAATCGCCGGTCGCCGATGCTAAAAGTAGCTAGTCTGCGGAGGCCCTTACTTATTTGTTTAATAGGTTACAATGTTAGATTTTCGATATGAGTGAAGATACTAGGTTGCATGAATTTGCTAGGTATTAGGCGTCTTTCATCATGTCTATATTGAAATAAAAAATACAAATATTGCTGAATAAAAAATTTGAAGGTTTCGTCTAGATAATTAATACAATATAATTATGAAGTATCAAGTATATAATATCCCGGTTCTACCTATGTTACCTTAAATAATGTTGTGTTACCTTCGTCGGGTAATTACCGGTAACGTTGAGTGGCCTCCGCTAAAGGCTGTGCTGCTAATAATCAATCTTCATTACGTGAAATATGTTTGTGTATTAATACAATATATTCAAAATTACGCGCTCGTAATGTTATATTAATTCCCATCCCATTATAAGAGTCACTCCTAAATTTATTAAAAATTATAATCGATTTACAATAAAAAATTCAAGTTATATTTTTTACATATTTGTGATGATAATTTAATACTTAATATAATTTAATAACTTAATATTTCCTTCAATAAGTTGAACGAGGGTATTCGAAAAAGAAACTAATTAATAAAAACTGAATGAATAAAATTAAGTAGGTATAAAGGGAAAACGGATTAAGGTCATTTACAAGAGTAAATTGCCTTTGATAGCAGAGCAAATAATCGCTCGCTAGCATACCTAAAGGTGCGATTTCGCGGAACGCGGCAGACAGCAGACGTCAGTTGGTCTCATACAAATTGTAATGCGGTCTGCCGTCGCGGCAGATGTCATCGCCACAATTTGTATGAGACCGACTGACGTCTACTGTCTGCCGCGTTCCGCGAAATCGCACCTTAAGCGTGTCCCACGTTGTGAAACTTTTTACATTTGCATTCAGTTTTCTCTGTGTGCCTGTGTATTTTTATTATTTTTATTTTTTACCATTATGTAACATCAACGTATACACAGGATGTTAGGTAAGACGAGGGAATACGTCGAAGTTAGATAACGGTAAAAAATTACTTTACAGTAAAAATAAAACGTTACTATCCTCCTTTCACACGAAGGAAACAAGAAAACAACTTAATTTTTCTTACTTTGGAAAAACAAATTTTAAAGGATGTCATACCGAGCGCGAATTCCCAAAGCTCGCATCCACTTTCGTGCAAGACAAAAGAAACAAGAAGCAAACTGGGAACACATTCTATAACGAAATGTAGGTTATGAACACATGGGGGGTCTCGTATAACATATGACGTTTGTGTAACATGTTATTTTAATTGCTGGGTTGGGATTTTTAATTTATTACTCTGAGTATATTTATAAAAAAAAGTTTCAAATACACGACCGACTACTCGACCGCAACTAAAATTTTAGAGCTTTAAATTTGACGCGCTAATAATGACAAATAACGACGTCTCAAACTAGCTAAGGGCGAGGCCCCACTAGCGCGTTGCGCTGCGTCGTCGCAACGGATCAAAGGGTCGACGGGTGAGAGACGAAGCGGGGGAGGGTGATGCGCCAGTACAAAATCTTGCGACGACGCAACGCAACGCGCTAATGGGGCCCGGCCTTAAGTGGGACTTAAAAAAAATGAGCAACCATTGATTATTCGGCTGTCAGCGACGAGAATGGCTGCGTCTACATCACGCGCATGTAGCACCCGAGCACTTAGTTTTGACGTCGGAACGTATAGACTTAATGTCATAACATAATCGGGCAAAGTATACAAGGCATCTGAACGCACCAACTTGTTTCTTAGTAGGGATTGTTCATAGAAAATCTATACTAGGAGCGATTAAAGTAACCATAATATTATATAGAAGTAAGTATAGTAGGTATATCAATCATTAGAAAAATGAGACAAAGTATAATATATTCCCAAGTCCACATAAGTCGCTGTCACCGTATACAGAGCATAACAGTACTGGGAGTTTAGCCAATAAATGGCGAGGAGACAAAGCCTGTGAAAATCGTATTACGTATCTTACGTCCGTATTCTCACCCTCTCACGCATAATTCACGCATAATGCGGCGTGTGATTGAAGTTGTGCGACTTTTGGCCTAGTGTGAAATGTTATAAGTCGCTTTGGATTATTATGTCTCTATTTGACTTTGTATAAGTTTTGTGTGAGAGGCCTTTCCAGCCTTTTATTTAGTGGGTATAACATATATGACTGTTAGCTTTTGATGTATTATTTAAACAGATACGGTATCTTCTAACATTGCAATCAGCACTCAGCGCAACACTTCACACATCTACTATCGTGCACTCGCAATTCGAGACGCATCACTTAGCGACCATTTGTATAGAAATCGTCGTCGCGTCGTAATCGCCCGACCGGTGCGGCCCAGGCCCTATAGAACCTTTTTCACTTGCAATTTTAGATCGAAAGCATAGGTGTAGGTGAATCCTTTTATGTCATCCCTACAGTTTTAATAATTTAGCAGCCTGGAATAACTCTATGTAGAGTTGTTACGGACCATGACGGGTGAATAATATTTCCCTGTCATCGTGTAGGTACAGTCCGCAAACATAGCCAGATGCAATCACGAATTGCTAAACAATCGGAGGTTAACCAACTCTTGGTTAGGTTAGTCAGAGATAGGTGACCATTTAGTGGCATTCCAACTGAGCGTCTCCATGCTTCCGAGGGCACGTAAAAAGTCGGTTCCGGTGGTCTTCTAGACCAGGGGTTCCTAAACTTTAAAGACAACGGAACATCAACCAAATACCTTTTATTTTATGGAACCCCATATCAAATGATTACAAATCAACACTGAAATTTATATAATTCGATATTATGTCCGACAATTGTATGCGTATATCTGGGGTAGCATCCAATCTTGACCTGTATTTGTTTTTTGTATAAACGTAGGCTGAAAAGCCTGTTTCACAACGATACGTTGTGACGAATGGGAGCAATGTTAAGATAGCCTTTTTGGCTATTTACTCAGGGTATTTACTCCTAACACCAACCCAAAACTATTTCAAAATAATATTTGTAACCGTGGTATTATTTAATAGCTAATAATAAATAATTTTGGCGGAACCCAAATGACTATTCTACGGAACCCAGTTTGGGAATCCCTATTCTAGACAGCAGTCGTCTAGCCATGTCCGAAGTCTTCGGGTGGCTTGAACAACTCTGACATCAGGCTGGCCACTAACCATACTATAAGAAGAAAAAGAAGCAACAAAAACTGAAAAACCAATTAAATACTTTATTATTACATGTTTATTAAATCTCGAGACTTTAATTATGCGTCTGTTCACCGACATTTTTTCTGACTCTACCGTATATTTTCTTTACGTTCTCGTAAATGCTAAACGAGCACCCTTATAACATTGTTAACTAAATTAAAATATCCCTGTGTATAATGTATGTAAATTTAAAACATAAAAACGAACACATGCTGAGGTTTCGTGTTTACATACATTTCTGAATGTAACAAGGTCTCTGATTTACTTAGGTACTCTTGCAGGTTTTGAAGAAAAGGTTTTGTTTAACTTTCGACCACAATCCATGGATGCTATATGGTCTAAGCCACAATCCCATAATTGAACGACTTGAATAAAATTTTGTCTTTAGTATTCAGTGTAAGTAAATACATACTTACTTCCTCCTTTCAGCGTAAAAATAACGAAAAAAATATTCTGTACCCAGTATAAAACATGTTGCAGTTTTAATCATTATCCACAATTTACAATGAAGGAACGACTGCCCTGCCTAAAAACTAACTAAAAAGTATAAAACAAGTGCAGTGTCATTGCAGTCGGGGGACCTTCTGTGGAACATATTTAATCTAAGAGGGCCCCCGACTGCAATGACACTGCACTTGTTTTATACTTTTTAGTTAGTTTTTTGGCAGGGCAGTCGTGTTTTTAATTTTTTAAATTATTTAATTTTATTTTATGCGTATTAGTGACAGCAGCCAAAAATGATATATTTGTTTTGCATGTACACCCTACCTATGTTAAATTATGCCTATAAATTCTACAGTTTTGGACTGTGCTCATCAAGGCCTTCAATTTGATACCCATATTGTAATTATTGAAGAAAAAAAATTTTTTTTTTCACATATTAAAGTTGAGCCATAATGCCGCCATATTGATTTTTTTCAAAAATAATATACCCAGTGTTACCCGGAATGATGTAAGGATTCTAACGATACCCCATACATTGAAATCCGTTCAGGCATTTATAAGTTATGGTGGAATAAAGAATCTCACATACAAACATACATACATACATGAACCCTAAACACATATACACTCTTTTTTTTTTTGGACAGTCGTGTAATAAAAAGGTTAGTTACAAGGATGATATAATCGGTAATTAAGCTTCATCCATTAACGCATAGATTTAATTTTGTTTCCGCAAGGGAAACAGTTCCGCTCGCGAAATTTTTGTTAATCTATGATTTTAAATAATTTTTAAAAACAAATTAATGGAACGCAGTTTTCTGTGCCATGAAAGACTTTGCGAGACGACGAATTAAGTGGGGTTCCGTCTAGTTATTAATATTTTTTCTAAAGCATATTTGGCACACACGCTTACAAAAGCTAAGAGGTCATGGCCCCCACTGATCTCCAGCAAGATTAAAAATCAGATAAAAGGCAAAAAAACATATTTCGTCGTAAACTTCAAAGGTATTAAGCATCCATAAAATTAAAGTACTTCTGTACTTTTCGCAGAAAATTCATGCTGTGTTGATAAATTGAAAGTAATTCGTAGCTTAGAAGGGTGGACCGGAAAAATCTTGTCACATCAATCAAAATTTCTCTCATAAAACGGCTTTTCATCGGCAAAAATGAGGTCTCAATGAGCGTGTAAAAAGCGATTACTTATAAAATTGCTTACATAAAAAATCGATTAAGTGAGGTCTCTTTAAATTATTTATACAACTTGATAGCGCTTACCTATAGCATTATTAGGTCCTTATTCGGTACCTTGATTATTAGGTACCTTATGTAGCTGCATGTAAAGAATTAAAGACTTTAACAGTAGGACTCTCACTTCTGTCAACATTAGCCGCGCTCTATTTCCGCTGACGGAAAATAGAGACAAGAACAATAATAAGTTTAAAAACTAAAACCCGACTACTGAAAAATCGCGCTCTAAAAAGTATGAAACAAGAAAATATTCTCATCTAGAGGATAGCCGTGGTCCGTGTAGGTCCTTTAGGGCCAAATGGCATATGAACACGGACCACGGCTATCCTCTAGATGAGAATATTTTCTTGTTTCATACTTTTTAGAGCGCGATTTTTCAGTAGTCGGGTTTTAGTTTTTAAACTTACTTTTTATTTAATTATTTTGGAGTTATAGGTAACAATATATATATTTTTGAAATGTGCTCATCAAGTTCTTTCATTTGATACCCCACACGGTTTCATTAAAAAATGTTTTTTTTAGTTCATGACATTATGTCCTCTAGAGGGCGCCATATGCAATTTTATGTGACGTCACATAGCCTATAACCAGCGCGCCATTAAGCCGCTTCTGACGATACCTCAATTGTCAAATTACGACAAGTCGTTTGGAAGTTAGGTGGGAACAGATGCACATACATACATACATACATACATACATACATACATACATACATACATACATACATACATACATACATACATACATACATACATACATACATACCGGTCAAAATCATAACCCTCCGCCGTAGTCGGGTAAAAACTATAACCCGACTACGGAAAAAACGTGCTCTAAAAAGTATGAAACAAGAAAATATTCTCATCTAGAGGATAGCCGTGGTCCGTGTAGGTCTTTTAGGGCCAAATGGCATATGAACACGGACCACGGCTATCCTCTAGATGAGAATATTTTCTTGTTTCATACTTTTTAGAGCACGTTTTTTCCGTAGTCGGGTTATAGTTTTTAAACTTACTTTTTATTTAATTATTTTGGAGTTATAGGTAACAATATATATATTTTTGAAATGTGCTTATCAAGCTCTTTCATTTGATACCCCACACGGTTATATTAAAAAATGTTTTTTTTTTAGTTCATGACATTATGTCCTCTAGAGGGCGCCATATGCAATTTTATGTGACGTCACATAGCCTATAACCAGCGCGCCATTAAGCCGCTTCTGACGTTACCTCATTTGTCAAATTACAACAAGTAGTTTGGAAGTTAGGTGGGAACAGATGCACATACATACATACATACCGGTCAAAATCATAACGCCTCCGTAGTCGGGTAAAAACCAGTCTCCTACCCTAAATTTATAGAGATTTTTAGCCAGTTTACCATGGTTTTATAAAGCATTATTTACTACAAAAGTGATTTGTAATGTAAGTTCATCATAACTTTTTATTTTGGTGGTTATATTTTTGCCATGTAAACTCACGGTTAAGCTATATTCACATTACTAAGCATGACACGATTATTGCATACATTTTAACCGTAGAATGTATGCGGTCAAAATGCTTAAAAAATCGTATGATGCTTAGGGCACCTTTACATAATTTTTTAAGTCAGAAAAAAGTTAAAATATGATCTTTCATTATTTCCAACCATTTAACTCTACCCATTCAAACCAAGATTATACTAGCATTTACATAAAACAATATGAATTCCTCCAGCTCTATGTACCTACTTAATTAAGAACCGTAAGCGTAGTGTTGTTTTCTCTTAAATACTAGTTGGACACATTGCGCAGCGCCACCCGTCTGAATTGCCACTTGCGGGAGATCGCAGACTAACTGTAGCCTCCTTGGAGGCAACGTTTTTGTAGAAAAACATGTACCCCGAGCTTTTCTAGTGTTTATAAGTTTCGTGTATGTTACATTACGATTTATTTCCCTTTACCTCAGTCATACATTATGTTTGTACATACATTACGACATCTGCCCCCCTAGACAAGTGGCATGAATGCTAATCGAATAGAATAGACTAGACTTCACAATGTATGGAAATAAAATGACATTACAAGTCGCTATGTAGATCACGTGACATATGTCATTTCCATACATGAAGCGTAGCGATTTGAAGGAACGCTTGTAGACGTCAGCCACTTGTCTAGAGGGGCTGCATAGTCTAGTTAGCGTCAAATAATAGGATAACTCTGGTATTGTACCGTATTATAATATTTTATGGGTTCCAGGATTCTCTCACAAATTCAAATAGTTTCCGTTAGGCCTACGAGGGCACTTACAAATGTAATATTTATTTTCTTGTGCGTCCAGATGCCTCGCACGCCTCGCCGTGCTCTTATGTTATGACTTTATGTCCATGCGTGCCAATGTCAAAACTGTATGGTTGGACGCGGCATGCGCCTGATAAAGACGCAAATTGAAATATTGAACATAATACCACCACAAAAATTGGATACTTAACTGGTTGAGCTTAGTCTCGTCTTGTATCCATCATAGTGCTTAGGCTGCTTTTGTAATCCAGAGTAGATTTTATCCGAAATCTATTAAATCTCCAATCCAATAAATAAAAGTTTAAATAAAAATTGTTCGTAGTAAAACTGCGCTACATTATAAAGAAAGTATCTTTTCTCAATTTACTTGTTAAGAGGGATCTTATAGGTCATTTTACCCTGGCACATTTTTGAAATTGACACTTATAGTATCGTGAAAGTGAAATTATTACATACTTGGGTACCTAGCTCAAACGTTTCGTCTCACGTAATAACTAATGGAGATACGTCTGGAGAAATATTCCAGAAAGTTCCAACTTTTTACTATTCGTATAAAATTTTACTCTTTCTGAGAGAAGAGGACAAAGTTGAAACAGGTTCAACTTTTCTAGCTTTATATTTTCTTTTATTCCTTTTGATTTGACTTGAATATTTGGTTTTAAACGGAAAGGTAATAATGTAGTCGCTTACTTTAAAAATACATAAATACACTTTATATACACACACTCGTGTAGTGTGTATGTGTGTACACTTTATATACACTCACACACGCACACACACACATACCTATGTGTACACACACAATTTATAATTTTTACCCGACTACGGCGGAGGGTTATGATTTTGACCGGTATGTATGTATGTATGTATGTATGTATGTATGTATGTGCATCTGTTCCCACCTAACTTTCAAACTAGTTGTCGTAATTTGACAAATGAGGTATCGTTAGAAGCGGCTTAATGGCGCGCTGGTTATAGGCTATGTGACGTCACATAAAATTGCATATGGCGCCCTCTAGAGGACATAATGTCATGAACTAAAAAATAAACATTTTTTGATAAAACCGTGTGGGGTATCAAATGAAAGAACTTGATGAGCACATTTCAAAAATATATATATTGTTACCTATAACTCCAAAATAATTAAATAAAAAGTAAGTTTAAAAACTAAAACCCGACTACTGAAAAATCGCGCTCTAAAAAGTATGAAACAAGAAAATATTCTCATCTAGAGGATAGCCGTGGTCCGTGTAGGTCCTTTAGGGCCAAATGGCATATGAACACGGACCACGGCTATCCTCTAGATGAGAATATTTTCTTGTTTCATACTTTTTAGAGCGCGATTTTTCAGTAGTCGGGTTTTAGTTTTTAAACTTACTTTTTACCCGACTACGGCGGAGGGTTATGATTTTGACCGGTATGTATGTATGTATGTATGTATGTATGTATGTATGTGCGTCTGTTCCCACCTAACTTCCAAACTACTTGTCGTAATTTGACAAATGAGGTATCGTTAGAAGCGGCTTAATGGCGCGCTGGTTATAGGCTATGTGACGTCACATAAAATTGCATATAGCGCCCTCTAGAGGACATAATGTCATGATCTAAAAAAAAAACATTTTTTAATAAAACCGTGTGGGGTATCAAATGAAAGAGCTTGATGAGCACATTTCAAATATATATATATTGTTACCTATAACTCCAAAATAATTAAATAAAAAGTAAGTTTAAAAACTAAAACCCGACTACTGAAAAATCGCGCTCTAAAAAGTATGAAACAAGAAAATATTCTCATCTAGAGGATAGCCGTGGTCCGTGTTCATATGCCATTGGGCCCTAAAGGACCTACACGGACCACGGCTATCCTCTAGATGAGAATATTTTCTTGTTTCATACTTTTTAGAGCGCGATTTTTCAGTAGTCGGGTTTTATTTATGGTAAGATCTTTACATTATGTTCCAATTCTCCTCCAACAAAAACTAATTTAACACTTCAAGTCATTTACAACCACTTAAATATTTACGGCTCTCCTATTCCGAAACAGAAAAAAATAAACAATGTTCCCTCACGACCCTCTGCCGCTGCGCCGGTCCGTGATTCCCCTCCAAACCACCGTGATGAACCCACCAATAAATGAATTCAAAGAAAATAAAACCGACCGAGTAAAGAGGTATTTCCACCGTCACGCATCACCGCAGGTATCGTTCTCGCGTCGAGTTCCTGACTGTATGGAAATGTGATGGAGACATATCGTATTCTCGCTTCACTGTTGAGATACTGAGTGTTCTCTATACTTCGTTTTGTATTCACCGTCTTGATGCTTTTTGTGGGAACAAAACAATGGCACCCATTTGAAACATTTCGCATTACGAAGATTCAGTGGGTGGTGTACGCGAATCCGGTTAGAGCATCCGCTGTTACTGTGCACATATCTCTAAGTGTGAAATATTTTGTTTGTTACAGAGTTCTGCAGCTTTTATAGTCCTTCACAAAAGCCAAGTCCTATTGTAGCTCTACCATCTATTGAAATGTTGTAAATGTTTAATGTTGTAAATCTAACCATTAGGAGCGTAGGCTATACGTTTTACTCGAACTTGTAGCACAGCTATTGGACGCTACTTATACCGCTACATTAACTTAATATAAACTTTATAGCGTACAAACTTCAAATTTGACGTAGGTATACAGGCTGACTGGTTAAACACTTTACATATTGAAGGACATGATAATTTATGGTAACATGAAACGTTTAAAAAAATAAAATTAAAAAATACTAATTAACTACAGAGAAAATCTTAATTAAATTAATGTGCTAAAACTCAGAAATTGTGGACACCGCAATCGCTAGTACGCGTGTTCTGCGCGAACGGAGTTAATGACACTTGATAGGTACGTCAAATCAAACAGGTACGATCCTGACCACGCTTATTGTTTTGAGTGGATAATTAAAGATAAATTAGGCAAATATTAGACACATATTTTTTTACATAATTAGAACGAGAATCGAGTACTGAGCACTCTATATCAATATGTAAAGTGTTCAACCAGTCAGCCTGTATATTTCTCGTAGCGTCAAGATACAGTTCTGCTGTTTAATGGCAAAAGCAATAAAGACTAATCTTATAACAGCTAGTATCTTACATAACAGAAGGTAGGTATGCTCTTGCCAAAAGATATGACTCGTCTATCTGAGATCGTTGTTCGAATATTTCAAACGTATTTATTTGATTCCAGTTTTAGAGCTAAACACGCTAAGAAATCAGAGCGTCTAGACGCTTGATTGAAGAGTTTCTGCAAATATTTAGTGTCCTTCATATCGAGTTGTTGTTGAAGGGACCGAGCCGAGATTATTCGAACCTAGTTTTGCAATGTCACGTTTTCAAGTCCAATTCGGACATGCCTTGTTTTGCCAAATAGATCCACTACAGAATCGTGTAAGCCTTACGTAAAGATTCGATTAATATTGCATTACAAACTTTAATATTAATGTATTAAAGTAAGTTTAAAGTACTAAATCTGTTGATGTAGTTGATGATGACAGTGTTGAAAATTGTAACAGATTTCGCTGGTCATTCAAATATGATCTATATGATAAACTTATATGGCTTAGTTTGTCATTATCATGAGATCATACGAATAGCGTGAACGGTGGGTGCGCTTCATAATTTAATACAGCCAAATTATTTTTGAGAGTGAAAGAGGGAGAACTTGTCATAAAGTTAGTGGAACAGACTCTTCTTTGTCTAAGTAGACAAACATTACTTATGCTAATTTATTTTTCGATGTCTTTAATCGCATATCAAATACTTACCTACTTTACTATAACTTTTTTTTTTTTGGACTGCGGTGGCAAAAAAGCGTTCGGCCCGCCTAATGTTAAGCAGATACCGTAGCCTATAGATGCTTACAATACCAAAGGCATTGCTCGCACATTGCCGACCTGAAGGGGAGTAGGATGGAGGGAGGGGGAGGGGGGGTGGGCTTACGGCTCTCTCACTCATCGTACGAAACGCAGCTGTAATAGCTGCTTTACGCCGATCTTCTGTGAGAGGGTGGTACTACCCCGGTCGAGCCAGCCCATTTATGAGACAAACACGAGTCGAGCTCATGTTATGATAATTCCATACAACAGTATATTATCAAACTTACACCAATGAAAAGGTTTTCAGTACTTATAGGTACCTGTGCTATCAGTACGTTATGAAAATTCATCATTCTATGTATGTCAAATCGTGATCGATGTAATTTTATAATTTTAAGGAAGTAATTAAAAGTGCGGGATCCTAGAATAAAGGTCCGTTACATATCTGTTTACGTACGACCAATATTTATAAAGCCCTAAGATCAATCAATGTAACATGTGATCTGTCCTTAAGAGCGGCTTTGTATGTATGAGCGCGTCAAGCTTTTGTCCCTGGAGAGAATCTCTCTCGACTTGTTTTCGGCACGTCCCTCATTTCTGGACCCCATATTACGAACATCGTACACCATCGATCGTGGGATTATAAGATAGTGGAAAGATAAAACCAGGCAGGTAACTAGTTTGTTAGATAGTAAGCAACATAACTTATGTTCACGGTTTTACATACACAATATACTCACGCCGGTATCTCAGAAGGGTAGGCAGAGACTACTGCGTCATACGACGACCTCTTTTGCGTCATCCATGCACTGCAGTCGGTTGAGAGTGGGTTGGCTCGACCGGGGTAGTACCACTCTCTCACATAAGACTGGCGTAAAGTAGTTAGTACAGTCTCGTACGATGAGCTGGAATATTTTTAGGAAAAAAATCTATACCCGTCATCCCACTAATATTATTAATATTAAAATGTGAAAGTTTGGATGGATCTATGGATGGATGGATGTTTGTTACTCAATCACGCCAGAACGGCTGAACGGATCTGGATGAAATTTGGCACAGAGATAGATTATAGTCTGGAATAGCACATAGGCTACATTTTATCCCGGTAAAGTGTATGGCTACCGTGGGATAGATTTGTTTAAATTTTTCAGTGTTAGTTTAGGGGTCACGGGGGGGGGGACGGTATACGGGATCTAGGATACGGGATCCGAGATCCGAATTTTTTAAATTTATATTCTGCGCGGACGAAGTCGCGGGTAAAAGCTAGTGTATAATAAACAGGATTGACTGTACCGTTTATAAGGTGAAGAGACCCAAAATAAAGCTTCGCACAATTTTCCTTCTTATACCTAAATTAAGCAATATCGCCAATCAACGAACCGCTGAGTATAAAGGAACACAGTTAACGAGTAACAAGAGTATTGGCGTCGTACCTCGTGTTCAAAATTCACGGGGAATAGTCCATATTTCATTTCCATTCGCTCCTGGAATACACAATGAGTGGGGTTCCATGAATACTAACTAGTCAACAGTTTATTTCGTTAATCGTGCAAACAAGAACTTTCGGCTTGTATTGCTTTATCTACCGAATAGTGACGTTTGTTTGTATTCATTTTGAGTTTTATGTCGTGTAAATTGATGTATTATTTTAGCAGATATGGTACCTTCAAACATTGTTATCATAAACTTGTGCTCAGCGCACCACTACACGCAACAAAATTCACACATCTGCCCCCCTAGACAAGTGGCATGAGCGCTAATCGAATAGAATACACAATGTAACGAAATGGCATTATAAGACGCTATGTAGATCACGTGACTTATGTCATTTCCACACATGAAGGGTAGCGATTTGAAGGAACGCTTGTAGACGTCAGCCACTTGTCTAGGGGGGCTGTTATCACACTCGCAATTCAACAACTAACTTATTCCTACTTACAATTAAATTATTACGTAAGAAAGCACTATTTACCAGAAGGTGAGCCGCATTAGCAATACTGACATGTTTTCAACATTATTTTCTGCGAACGACTGAGTTGTACGCTAGCTATGGACTCAGTAGGATACTTATACTATTTTGGACAGTCACATGCCTCTTTCTTGGTAATGTTTTTGATCGTATAGGTGATACAAACTAGTTAATACGGACGTGATATTGTTACAAGATTTATAACTTTGTACATCCTACATACACAATTTAGCCCAAATTAAAACGACTAGGCTCATGGTTACCGGGAAAATTACTCACTGAATCCGCATGATTACGTAATTCGTTTTCATCAAAGTAAATCCCTGTGGCCCTTGCGAAGTTTTTCGCCTCAACAGAAGGTCGGGGAGGTACCTATTACATCGCAGTAATGCGCTAAACGATTTCGGTGGCTTCCTTTTGTTTTCCGACGATTCTTTATCACAACGCCGCCATCGTACCTATCCAAATCCTCTCGGGGAGTGCGAGACGTCGAAGTTGCTGAAGTATACACAAACCTAAAGAACAAACAGTGTTGAGTTGGTTATGTACTGATAGACAAAAACTTGCATGGACAAGCTTTGAGAGAGAACTATAGCTATAGAACAATCTCGTATCTCATTTTTGGTAGGCCCCTACTTGCCGACTTTCTTACGCTTATAATTTGCCGGCCGTACGCTTATTTGCCACCTTAGTCACATAATAAAAAACAGAAATAACGTCACAATCACTACTAGAAATAATAGAGTTGATGTATTCAAAGCTGTTGATGTTTTGTAAGCGGAATATTTAATTCCAATTCAACCAAAATTACCTATGGCATTCAGCATTTTATTAAGTAGGTTCATTTTATTTGATCAATACCTATTCAAAATCAGCACTGGGTTGGCGTTATTGGTTGGGTGTTATGCCAGCATTAAGCATTAAGAATTCTTTTTTTCTTCAATTCCACTATTCATTCAATTCGAGCTCTATCGCGTTTGTGTGCCACATTCCTTACTCCACTTGGACGGAGCAATCTTTGTAAGTTCAAGAGCAGTTTTTTGGTATCGACAGTTCCTCCGCTCTTGCCTAGATTATCTTGAACTCGTTAACGGCATTTTATTCCGAGTTGTGAACTTGGTACGCCCGTGAGTTCAGGACGTCTGTTGAAATGTTACGTGTGTTACGCCGGCGGCTATTCGCAAGTTTTGAAGTGCCGTGGTGGAAAAAAATGCGGCACTAGGAGTCAAACAGTTGAAGATTAGATAGGTAAGTAGGTACTATTAGATTTAGTGCAAGAAGATTGTTGTACGATTATTGAAGTCAAGTGAATCATTTTCCACATTTCGTTTGTTATATACCTATTTAACTCTATTTATTTATTTTTTTATTTTTTATAGCGACTGTAGCCTAGGGGCGAACACGTTGGGCTACCAATCAGAAGGTCCCAGGTTCGATCCCCGGTGGGGCATGCACCAATGGATGAATTTTCATCAATGTGCATAATTTACAGTTCGCTTACGGTGAGGGAAAACATCGTGAGGAAACCTACCTATCCCCCGGGATTAGGTAATAGTCAGTTCCTGTATACACGGCGACGAGGTTCACCACCTGTCACGTTGGGTTCTGACTATGTGGTGAAACGTGGGCTTTGAGTTGGCTTAATACCTCCACAATATGGTGGTGTATGGCCACTCAAGCCTCTGACTACCCCAGAATGGGGATAAAAGTCGTGACGTTATATTCTTTTTTTTTTGTTTTTTTTTTTTTCATTATTATATACCTACCTTTTTTGTTGACGCGGAAAGAATCTTGGAAAGATGCCCAGACCTCTTGTGGAAGGTGTACCTATTTAGTAATGTGTCAGCAAGTGATTTCTTGTAGGAAGTACCTAGGTAATGTTCCAAAAATAAAAGGTATATTTATACACCATTAAGGAAACCAATAATCTGATTGTCACTTGTACGTAATAACAGAAGATTGTATAGTCTAGTTAACTATCTAAAAAATCATGCTACAACGAGTTATCCCATGAAACCTCTAACACCGCGTTATTACTTCATAACAATGAACAACAACGTTACTACAACTTCATAATACATTTTTTGCTCATTTTACTAACAACGAGCGCCATCTAGGAGCATTTTGCAAGGATTAACTTTATGAAAAAAGGGTGCGCCAATGTGGGGTTTAAGCTCCCTTTGTTTAGAGTTAGCTCGTCACCAAAACAACATGTAAGGCAGTGTCTTAATTACGCCTTTGTTGTACAGGTTTCGGCTGTGATGAGGGAAAGTTTAAAGTTTGTAAAGTACTAGCTTCTGCCCGCGACTTCGTCCGCGTTGACTTTAGAATGCCACAGTAACCTAACATTTTTCCGAGGTAAAAAGTAGCATATGTCCTTCTCTAAACTTCTGCCTATCTCTATACCAAAATGTATCAAAAATTGGTTTAGCGGGTTAGTTCTGAAAACTAACAGACAGACAAACGTACATGCAGAGTTACTTCCGCATCTATAATATTAAGTATAGAGGAAACAACATCGGCAGCGTGAATTTTTTCTTCATGTAGCCTACTTTTTTCTCAAAGTCTTCATCTATCTTCATACTAATTATATACACAAAAACACTGTAAATTGAGAAATCATTGGTCTCCTATACAACCTTTCATCCCCTAGATCACCCCCTTCAAGTTTTAATTTCGCAACCAAAAGTAGCTTAGGTATGTTCTTCTCTAACATCCTCTCTATCTCTATACCAAAAGTCGTCTAAATTGGTTTAGAGGACAAAACAAACTAAGGGTGGTTGCAAAAAATACTCAAATTAGTAAGTATTAAGGTTATGTTGTAATAGAGATTGAGTCTAAAATAATATCCAAAAATAAAAGGAAAATGTAAGGCATTCATAGCTCTATAACTCTATCATGTGTTTTGCGTTTACTAGTTACTACCGTCTTAGGTAAAATATTTGTATTGCAAATTGTACGGCGTCTCTTCCAATCACCTGACGCAATAACCTTATCATCGAAATAATTTACGACTCTAGCAAATGAAAAAACCGAAATGTAGAGCCAATATGAAAACCAAAATTATTATAGGGGTAGAGCTCGTGTTAGGACTTACTACTTACTAAATGAGTAAGTACAAAGTCTAAAAAACAAAAAGCTAACCTAGTTTTTGGATTGTTTGCTGGTTTTTCCTTCTTTTCTAAATCTTGAATTGTTTCAGTACAATGTCAAAAGAAAATCTTAATTAATGAGCACCCATCCCATATTTCATCAAAGTAAAAACTCTGAATCCATTACGTTTTTACGTAAAAATGTATTTAGCAAACAGGTTTAAATTCTAAAAGTACCTTTTCCTCCAATTTACGAAACAATTAATATTTTTTACGGGACCAATGTACAAAGTTTAATTGTTTTATTTTTCTCAAACGTACGTTTAATGACACACTTTATGGTAAGCTACTACTAAAAATACTGCTAAGGGGGTGGGTACAGAACACACGCATGCCGTACGAGGCTGCTCACCCACATGCCTCACGCCGCGGCAAAGGGGCAAAGGGCGAGTCGACATACTCTCTAGAGTCTAGACAGAGAAGGGTATACCCGAGGGTATAACATTTATCGTTCTGACTCATGTCTAGGCTAACTAGGCGAGGCAAATGACAGCGCTCGGGTGAGGCAGGGCGAGCATTTTCCTCACCCGGAGCATGTCAAACTTCGCGTGGCAAATCTGCCTCGCGCGACTTGCGAGTGTTATGGGCACGCCTTATGGAATAAGGAAAAATTGTCAAGTCAAATTTTCGCTTCAAACGATGAATAATTACGTCAGACACGTGGTTGGGAGACGGTATCGCTTACATTAAATCTTAATTTATTGCGTCGTACGTTTTTTTTTGCACTGAGGTGGCAAACAAGCGCACGGCCCACCTGATGTTAAGCAGTTACCGTAGCCTATAGATGCTTGATACCAAGGGCATTGCTCACACGTTGCCGACCTGAAGGGGAGTGGGACGGAGGGAACGGGGTGATGGGCTTCCGGCTCTCTCACTCAGCGTACGAAACGCAGCTGTATAGCAGCTTTACGCCGATCTTCTGTGAGAGGGTGGTACTACCCCGCTCGAGCCAGCCCGTATATGAGCTGTAATTGGCTACAACCTAGCTCTACCACCATAAAAACGTACATGCGTTCATTTTCACATGAAATTTCTTCGCGGGCGCGCTCGTCATTGTTATTGCGGGAGTTTCGACGCGAGAGCCTGATTGATGACTCGCTCGCAGGCCGCCGAGGCGCCACCGTCAATGGTGACTTAAAAATCGTTGTAATCCGCGCCCAATTGCTTGATTATGGCTGTTAATCTCCCACCAAGATGGCCAACCCCGCCTTTTTATCGCTCCACTTTTATTTTTGCCTGAATTGTTTCAGACTACTTAACAAAATTGAAACGGAATAGTAAATTCGCGTCCGTTTAACAGTCTAACTAAGCCTTTTAGGGCCAAATTCACCAACACACTAACAGCCGGGCTAGCCCACGCGGCAAGACAGGTCTTTTGCCACGCGTTATGTCACACCAAGTTGCTCTCTCTCTTACTTAATGCATAGGAGAGAATAAGACAAAATCGATTTGTCTTGTGTTTTGTCTTGTCAGTACCAGTGCTGACCTTTAATGCAGTATCTGATTGTTTAATGTACTGGTAACAGTCCGTTTACTGCTCTATCCCTTCGTTAGTGTATTGGTGAACTCGGCCTTTAGAAATAATTGTTTAACACTGCCTCACACACAGGTAGGCGCTAAAAGACTCCTTTTGCACAAATATTCCCTGTTAGTATAATCCGGTTTTAGATTTAGAATTTCTAGGCCTAAGGATTTGCGCAGAACGTAGACGGTGAAAATAAATGGATTTATAATGTTGATTTTATCTACTTGGGGAATTCGTGAAGATGTTTTATCTGTGTTGGCGCAAAAATAGGCACTTATGTTGAAAAACAATCTAACATCACCTCGTAAAGTATAACTAAAATATACGTATCGGGTGGTAGTGAATTGGAATCCCGCCAGAGGACAATTTCGGAAACGGCCTTTTCGTATTTTGTTTTAGTCTGGGTGTCATTGGGATCGCCCCCAGTCCATTGTATGGTAGCCATAGTACAAGCATTGCTTTGTTTGGGACCACACAGTTAGTGTGTTTGTCTGGCGATGTTTATTTATTTATAAAAACAAGAGTTAGGCAAAATTTACAAGGGCTTAGACCTTTTTCTTAAGTCAGCCCTATAATGGTGGGAGGTCATTATCTTTTACGTCTTTTTGCAATACATAAAACCCAAAATACAAATTTAATATTAAATGTTTTATTACAAAAAAAAAAGTTGAACTCGCTTTGAGCGCGTATCAGCGGGGCGATTGCGTAACTTTTTCGTCAATGTTTCAATTGGTTTGGTTCATCCTGTGTTGCTTTATCAATTGAAATTTATTGAATTGAACTCCAGACTCATCCGGATTTCGATTAATTTCAACTGAAAATGCAATACCGGATGAACGAAACCAATTGAAACATTGACGAAAAAGTTACGTAATTGCCCCGCAGGTACGCGTTCAAAGCGAGTTCAACTTTTTTTTTGTAATAAAACATTTAATATTAAATTAGTATTTTGGTTTGCAAAAAGACATAAAAGATAATGACCTCCCACCATTATAGGATAAAAAAGAAAACGATACCGTGCTATTAACCCACGCACAACCCTCATTCGCCGATGGCGGTAAAAACACACTATTATATGAACAACGTCTTACCCAGCGAAATAGAAGGGGTAATAATAGTTACTATGATATCCTAAAAGGGTAAGTTTCGTTTGCTTAGGGCAGTGGATATAACATCGATCAAAGCTAGCGTTTAATCGCCTTACCAATAAACTTATATGCGTTGCCGACTCGTTGTAATGCTACCCTTTCGTCCCTAAGGGGTAATTTCTAATTCGGACTGGGTTCTCGATTTTATGAGTGTATTTTGGTTTGTTTTATTTATTTTAAAATTTAACTCTCTTCCTTTAGGTAAGTAATAAAACGTAATCGGTAGGTGACGGTGAGGGAAAACATCGTGAGGAAACCTACCTATCCCTAGGGATTAGGTAATAGTCAGTTCCTGTATACACGGCGACAAGGTTCACCACCTGTCACGTTGGGTTCTGACTATCTGGTGAAACGTGGGCTTTGAGTTGGTTAATACCTCCACAATGTGGTGGTGTATGGCCACTCAAGCCTCTGACTACCCCCGAATGGGGATAAAGGTCGTGACGTTACACATTTTTTAGTAATCGGTAGCTGTAGCTCATATACGGGCTGGGACGACCAGGGTAGTACCACCCCCTCACAAAAGAATGACGTAAAGTAGCTATGCTAACTGCGTTTCGTACGATGAGTGAGAGAGAAAACCCGATTGTCCAACCCTTCTTTCCCCTCCCTCTGTCCCACTCCCCTTCAGGTAGGCAACATGCGAGCGATGTCTTTGGTATTGCAAGCATCTACAGCTTAACATCAGGCGGGTCGTCCGCTTTTATCCGCCTTAGTTATAAAAAAGTGACCAAGAAATAACAAAACCCTTCAGATATAACTAACAATAAAACACAACGGCTAGAAGGGAGAAATATTTTAATTTTAAGGTTATAAGTATCAGAGGAACTAAAATTATTCGAAGTTCAGAGGTAAATTGGAACATTTAAAGATAACTCTAAGTACCAATTGCTAAGCGACTTTGACCGTCGTAACAATAAAGAACAGGCATTAAGATTTAAGCTGAAGACAATGATTGTGCCTAAAACCACAGTGAATGGTGAAGGTCGAACGTCGCGCTAATCTCAGGCCACGGTTTCAGTAATTGCGGAACAGGGGCCAAAATTACTGACTGAACCATTTTTTGTTGACCATAAAGTTGATTGATTTTTGGAGCATCCAAATTTCTCACTCTTCGTACGAAACGCAGCTGTAATAGATACCTTTACGCCGATCCTTTGTAATGGGTGGTACTACCCCGGTCGAGCCAGTCCATATGAGCTGCCGTTACATTTAATTGAAAGAAAGACTCCGTTATTAACTGCATTGAAAGAGCGAAGAGAAAGCTGCATAGAGTTCCTGAAAATAAAAAGTTGGTATGAAATCGGTGGTTTGGTATTTATTGATGGTAGAGCCAAGCTGTAGTTAATTAACTGCAACTCATATATGGGCTGGCTCAACTGGGGTAGTACTACCCACTCACAGAAGATCAGTGTAAAAGTATTTCAGCTGCGTTTCGTACAATGAGTGAGAGAGTTGGAAGACCAACACCCCCCTTCCTCTCCCTTTGGTATTGCAAGCATCTATAGGCTACGGCAACTGTTGGCCGTAACCTTGTTTGCCACTTAAGCGCTGGGTTCCTCCAATAGCGGTGCCGTCATATAACGGCCGTAACTAGAACGTTGGCTATGTAAACAAAATGGCGCGGTTTCCTAGACTGCTACCGGTTTAGGTAGCCAGTGTTCTAGTGCGGCCGTTATATGATGGCGCCGCTATTGGAGGAACCCATAGCATTAGTAACAAAAAAACTACGCTCCGCTTGTATCCAAAGTGTGGTCTTATGTGTACCGAAAGTCGGTCGCCTTATGTCAGCAACGGATTAAACAGGCAGTGAATGCCAGTTGTCAAATGGGCACCGAGTTCCAGAGAGTGGCGAAAAGTCATGATCGTAATTTATTCAGCCTCACTTAATCAAAGTGTCTTTGTATCAATGAATGATTTCCCTGAGTAGTGAAACGTATATCTAGCTAATGAACTGCTATAGTATGTAATAGTCTAGAAGCTGATTACCACTGGCTGTGTCGGAGAAAAGAGAGGCAAGCGACGGTCACCAACGCGATGGACACACACTTCAAGAGGCAATAGCGGCAACCTTGCTAACAACCATACGAATGGCGCAAGATAGAGAGTTTAGGAGAGAGATGTTGGCACAGGCTACATACCAAAATTTCGTCCGTTAGTCGAATGACGTATCTAATAAAGAACAAGATGTATAGCTTGCGATTCGCTTCATTCACACTATGACGACAACGTTTTTTAATACCTATTTGTCATGCGAACCTGTTCCAAGTAAAATGGTTTAGGTTTGTTTGACTCATGCGGATGCGGACCAACCAAGGAAACAAGGAATTTCAGTTAAACTGAAGTGAACCCAAATTATCGTCATCATGATGATGATGAGTATTGAACCCAAATAACTCGTACGCAACTCATATGTCAGAGCTGCTTAATTTCGATTCAGCATACAATAGTTAAAATACAGATTGAAAAAAAAATAAAAGATTTTGTTTGTATTCGGCACCCGTATCTACCTACCGTAAAATGTATGGTAACCGAAAGTAGGTATCTGTTTTTTTTTCGAAAATATTTACCTAGAACTTTGCAAAGGATTTCGTTAATACCCTTAGGGTCACCGCAGACATGCTGATTTTAGCATCGGCGATCGGCGATTTTGATGCTGCGTCTCGCTCGTTCTCCCTCGAAGAAACGCGACGCAGCATTGATACAGTCGCAAAATCGCCGGTCGCCGATGCTAAAAGTAGCATGTCTGCGGAGGCCCTTAGCACTCAATTTTTCAAAGAGCTCTCCTTACCATGTTTACCTTTGTTGTTTACATTTTTCATAGAAGTGCGTTACAATTTCAAGAAAGGCAACTTCACGCATATTAGCCCGTCATCATCATCATCATCATCATCTCAGCCGAAAGACGTCCACTGCTGGACATAGGCCTCCCCCAAGGTTCGCCACAATGACCGGTCTTGCGCTGCCCGCATCCAGCGGATTCCCGCGACCTTCACCAGGTCGTTGGTCCACCTTGTGGGAGGCCTACCCACGCTACGCTTTCCGGTGCGCGGCCGCCACTCGAGAACTTTTCGGCCCCATCGGCCATCCGTTCTACGAGCCCGTGTTCCTACCTAATTCCGGGACATGCATTTGTGTGCATGAACATGTCTGTATGTCCCGAGTCTGGGTGTATATGTATATTAAGTATGTATTTATAACAAAAAGTAGTGTATGTAGTAATATCAGTTATCTGGTTTCCATAGTACAAGCTCTGCTTAGTTTGGGATCAGGTAGCCGTGTGTAAAATATTGTCGCAGGATATTTATTTATTTAATTGTTGCCCTTTTTCTCGCATATATAACTTCTTTGATTGCCCACTCATGTGTCCACAGGGGTGACGAGGGATGAAGTGGCCACTTGAACTACCCCACGAATACTTGTTCACGTGAATAAGCACTTGTTGGGCATTGGCGTTTAGAGAATTGCCATTCAGATTATTTACAGGACAGCGGGACTAAAAAGGCCACATAGCAATTATGCAAAAGCGATTCATTTTCGCTGGTTACCTAGCAGAAGCCTTAGCAATTTTGGTAAATTTCCGTAAAATCGTCAGACAATGTTTGGCCGTTTTACGTAAATTTTGCGGAATTGCAAAATTTTCGTATAACGGAAATCCGTAAATTATTTTCTTAGCATACCTAATGTAAGAATTCTGCTAGGAAATCCGAACAATTAATTGCTTTTGAAGAATTGCTATGCGGCCTTTTTAGCCCCCCAGAGAAGATTACGTTTTTGGATTCGTAGAAGATTTTGTAATTAGACTTGACAGTCGTCGACTAGTCGTCGAGGTCAGACGGCTAACAACTTCAGAATATATCTAACTAGTCGTTGTTTTGCGAATTCCATACAAGTGGAATACTCAAAGCATTATAAGTTAGAAGCCAACGAATAATGTATCAAGAGAAGAAACAAACTCAATAGATTCTTATAAAATAATAATATTAGCCATTTTAGTGCGAGGGTATTCAGGCCATAATCCACCACGCTGGCCCAGTGCGGGTTGTTGGATCTCAAATGCCTTTCGATAATTTGTTAGATTTTCTTAGACATGCAGGTTTCCACACAATGTTTTCCTTCACCGTAAGCAAGTGATAATCATATTAAAGTTAAGGCGGAAACCCACCGCGGTGAACGGAGAGGCCACGCACACGCTACGCACGTGGATCAAGCTTCGCTTTGCACAAAAATATATGTAACCGTGTCCACCGCGGCGCACGGAGAGCCTACGCACGAAATGACGTCATCCATACATTTTCTTGCAAAACGTAGCCGTGGCCATGTGCGTGGCCTCTCCGTGTGCAGCGGTGGGTTTCCGGCTTTATGATTCGCACGTATATTTCGAAAAATCCGTGCGAACCGGGGTTTGAACCCAGGACCTTAAGCCCGCAAGACCCGTGCTTAACCAGTCGACCATCACTGCTTAATATGCTTTTAATATAAATGAAATTCAGAATGGTATAAACGAAATATAAATAAAACTTGGAAAATTCTAATAGGTATCAATCAATTAGCACTCTCGAAAATGTTCATCGTCGGTACCTTAAAAGTTTTGGAATAATTTAATATAAAGAGGCAAAGTTTATCTACTGGAAAAGTTATCAAGAAGTTAATCTTTGCGGCTATTTCTTACCGGAGAGGATTTCTTAGCTTTTTCCAAGCGGCAAAACCAAAGGGAATGGTAATACCTGCCCCGTATTCTGTTGTTTGCTTACAACGCTGTTACTTCAAAGATAAAATAGTAAGATTAGGCTGTATATGGGTAGCCCATATATGGGTTGGCTCGATCAGGGTAGTACCACCCTCTCACAGAATATCTGCGTAAAGTAGCTATTTTAGCTGCGTTTCGTACTATGAATAAGAGAGCCAGAAGCCCAGCATCCCCCTCCCCCTCCCCCTCCCTCTATTCCACTACCTTTCAGGTCGGCAACGTGCGAGCGATGCCTTTGGTATTGCAGGCATCTATATACTACGGTAACTGCTCGCGGCGCACGGAGAGGCCACGCACACGCTACGCACGTGGGTCAAGCTTCGCTTTGCACGAAAATTTATGTCACCGTATCCTCCGCGGCGCACGGTGAGGCTATGCACGAAATTACGTCATCCATACATTTTCTTGCAAAACGTAGCCTTGGCCGTGTGCGTGGCCTCTCCGTGCACCGCGGTGGGTTTCCGGCTTAACACATTGCACAAATCAGTGTGCACATATGCGACTAGTTGGCGCTACTGTCTCTTAAAAGTTAATATATTGGTAAAAAATACGATAGTCTTACAAATTTTTTTTTTTTTTCAACAATTTAGGTATGTAAAAGCTATTATAATTATCAATAATGGTTAAAATTATTGTATGGGTACCCCTTGATTTTTAAACTTTTTTTATTTTTAGTATTTGTTGTTGTAGCGGCAACAGAAATACACATTTCAAGTCTCTAGCTATTACGGTTCGTGAGATACAGCCCGCTGACAGACAGACGGGCGGACAGACATACGGACAGCGTAGGCTTAGTAATAGGGTCCCGTTGGCACCCTTTGGTTACGGAACCCTAAAAAATCATTCGCGAGCATTGTACGGAAATTTAGCGGAATTACTAAGGATTCTGCTAGAAAATGAGAAAAATGAATTGCTATGTGGCGCTCTTAGGTCCCAGATACAGAGATAAAACAGATTGGAAATGTTAAAACAATCCTAAAACTCCTATTTCCCGCTTCATTGGATCGTGACAGTTAATCACTGCCGTGTAACGTATCAAAGTGAACTGGAAATAACATGTTTGTTCATATTACTTTCTGTTTATTCCAATAAAAATGCGAATACGCTTACAGATTCTACATTCGTTAAATATTTTGAATATAAACATGCTTGTTGGTGGTAGAGCCAATTGACTGGAGCTCATATACGGGCTGGCTCGATCGGAGTAGTACCACCCTCTCACAGAAGATCGGCGTAAAGCAGCTATTACAGCAGCATTTTGTACGTTGAGTGTGAGAGCCGGAAGCCCAAAGCCCCTCCCCTCCCTCCGTCTTACTCCCCTTCAGGTCGGCAACGTGCGAGTAATACCTACTTAACATCAGGCGGGCCGTACGCTTGTTTGCCACCATATAAAAACTTATTTTGTTAATAAATATCGCCAGACTTAGAGTGCGGCTCCACTTGTGCGCTGCGCTGCGTCGTTGCAACGGATCAAAGGGTCGACAGGCGAGAGACGAAGCGGGGGAAGGTGATGCGCCAGTACAAAATCTTGCGATAACCTAACCTTTTTTTTTTTTTTTTTGTTTACGCTGGGAAATGCAGTTACGCATTCCGCCTGGGCTCGGGGGAACCCAGACGGATATGTGGGACTCCTGGACGACTGTCCAGCCTACCCACTAAAACCCAGCGGTCTGCCCTCGCCGCTGAAAAACGAAGCGCCACAGGATCTTCGTCAACTGTGACGCCTCAGCGGCTGGCCTGGCAGTGAGCACCAGGCCGCAGACTACGAGTTGGGCGAAACACCCCCCTCGTCAGGGACCTTGGGCCAGGGTCCCCCGACCCCTTTGGCCCAAGTCCCACCCTCCACTACGGCGGCGGCAAGAGGTGCGCGTAGCGCCTCCTCCTATTGCCCCGCCGGGCTCGTCGGATCGGGTCAGCGAGGGCGTCCTCCTCCCTGACCCGCTCCGCGGCCTCCTTCTGTGAGAGCACTGCTTCACAGAAGGAGACCATTGCCTCCCAACAACCTCTGCTCCCAAGCATGGCCTCGACGATGCTTCGGAGCGAGAGGTCTCCTCCCACCACGCTCACCAATGCGTGTCTCTGTGCGCCCCACGCCGGGCACTCCTCCACTGTGTGGCGCACCGTGTCCGACGGCGCCTCACACGCGTGGCAGGCGGGGGTCGCCTCCCTCCTCGCTATCCGATGCAGGTACTCACCGAAGCACCCATGCCCGGTGAGTACCTGCGCCAGTCTATACGTCACATGCCCACTCTTCTTAAGCCAACCGGACAGGTTGGGGCGGATCGCCTCAGTCGTATGCCGGCCAAACTCAGCGGACTGGAGTTGCTCTTCCCACCTCCGTACAACCTCCTCCTGAGCCCTCCTTCTCGTGTGCTGCACCGCCTCCCAATCGGGCACAACGCCCCTGGCCCGCTCTTCCGCTCGGAATTCGTAAACCACCGCCAGCACCTCCGCCTCGAGCTCCCAGGGGGGGTCTCCCGCCAGAAGCGTGGCCGCCGTCCAAGAGACCGTGCGGTACCCTCTTATGGCCCTCACCGCTATGATCCTCTGCGGTCTCCGCAAGAGGACCCTGTTCGGAGCGGTGAGGGCATCCGCCCAGATGGGGGCCCCGTACAGGGCCATACTCCGAATTATTCCAGAGTAGAGGCGCCTGCACGTGGACCTGGGTCCCCCAACATTGGGCAGCAACCTTCCCAGCGCGGCAGCGGCGGACACCAGCTTCGGCGCAAGCCGAACAAAGTGGGGCCCAAATCCCCATCGACCGTCCAGAACGAGGCCCAGGTATTTCATCTGGGCCCCCACCTTAATAACCTCCCCGTGGACCACAATTTGCGCTCCCCGAGGCGGTCCCCTTCTAGGCCCGTGGAAAAGCAGGGCCTCCGTCTTTTCGAGCGCGACTTCAAGCCCCAGCAGGCGGATGCGGTCCACCACCAACGAAGTCCCTACAGTTGCCCTCCTGGCCACCTCCTCCCAGCTCCTTCCTCGGATTGCTACGAGGGTGTCATCCGCGTAACACAAAACTCTCATACCGGGGAGGAGTGGCCTTCGAAGGAGCCAGTCGAACCCGATGTTCCACAAGGTAGGTCCCAGCACCGAACCCTGTGGAACCCCTCGTTCGACACGCCGCCACCCTACTTCACCATCCTTACCCTCCCATAGGACCTTGCGGTCCCGCAAATACGACAGCAACAGCATCCGGAGATAGGGAGGCACCCCATGGTACCGGAGAGCCTCCCCTAACGTCTCGAACGGAATGCTGTTGAACGCGTTTCGCACGTCCAGGGAAACCGCCAAGACCACGTCTCCCTCCTCCACTGCCGCCTTGGAGAGACCCTTCAGCTGGTTCAGGGCATCGATCGTTGATCGACCCGCCCTGAATCCCCACTGCGCATCCGACAGTCCAGGCCCGGACTCCTCGAGGTGCTGAACGAGGCGGTAGACGAGGTAGGCGATAACCTAACCTAACCTAACCTAACCTAACCCAACGCGCTAATGGAGCCCGGCCCTTACACACCAACTGTACTTATAGACCCAAACTAAGCAATGCATGTACTATTGCTATCGTGCAATGGTCTAGCTAGGTAAATTACGAAAAAGCCGATTCCGAAATTTGCCTATGGCGAAATCGAACCTGCAACCACTCGATGCAGTGAGCTGAGCGGCCAACGCTCAAACCACTGCGCCAAGAGTATAGATATAGTACCTACGTTTTTTATACTTGTCCTATTTGGTAAGCAAAGATGGCGTCCAGCGGGGCGATTGCGTAACTCTTTATCAATGTTTCAATTGGTTTCGTATATAATTGACACAGGATGAACGAAACCAATTGAAACATTGACAAAACAGTTACGCAATCGCCCCGCTGGACGCCATATTTACTTACCAAATAGGACAAGTATAAAAAAACGTAGTATACGGGTAAGCATGAATTATCATGTGCTTGAATACATCCCTCATTTAACCTTAAGCCCTGTATATCGATAAGTACTATACATAGTTGAAAATTATGCCTACCCTACACGGAATGTTGCCTCGCGCTTCGAAGTAACATATTCCATACAAGAAGCCTTTCGGCTCCCGTTAATAACCAACCCACGTAGTCCTACGGACCTTTCAAGAACTATAAATCTACCGCAGACTTGCTTATTTCTGTTACGCGTACTCTTCGGTGGGAGTTTTCGCAATATTATCGATATTCGAATAACATTTGACGTGAACCGAAAAATATAGTGTACCCACCCTTTTGTGTTAGGAAAATAATTCTCGTATGAAAATTGCGGGTAATATTTTAGAGAATTTTTGATAGTTGGTTTCGCTTATTTATTGTAACTAGTGTCATCTAAGAAATTGAATTCACATTAAAATGGAGAGATTGGAGTAAATAGGTACTCAAAGATCCAAATAGAGGATGGTTCCTAGCCTGCGCATAGTCAAGACTCCATCGAAATAGTAAAAAACCGGCCAAGTGCGTTTCGGACTCGAACATAAAGGGTTCCGTACCACTGTGGAATAAAAAGTCAAAATATCATGTTTCTTGTATGGGGAACCCCTTTATTTTTAAACTTTTTTATTTTTAGTATCTGTTGTTGTAGCGGCAACAGAAATACACATTCTGTGAAAATTTCAAGTCTCTACCTAATACGGTTCTTGAGATATAGCCCGCTGACGGACGGACAGACAGACGGACAGTGTAGGCTTAGTAAAAGGGACCCGTTGGCACCCTATGGGTACGGAACCCTAAAAAGTTATACATTCATCAAAACTCGAATAATCTTTATGTATAAACAGGTTTAAATCACTTTGTCTATACCACAGTCAACGAGAAGCGATAGAATAGCAATGAATAGACTTTTATTAAATTACATTTTTTGTTTTACATTTGTATTTATGAAGATTCTTATTAAAATTTGTAAAAGTTAGCAGAAGGCCTGAATAACTGTATAAATTGTATGAAAATGAATAAAATGTATTAGGTAAATAAAAATGCCTCTGCTTTGTATAAGTCAAAATCAATAAGTCGTTTATTCACAACTAGCTTTTGCCCGCGACTTCGTCCGCGTAGACTTCAAAATAAAAAAAAACCGGGCAAGTGACTTAAGACTTTTTAGTACTTTTTAGTGCGCCAGGGTTTTTTAAGTTAGTATTTGCTTTTTTATATAAATATAATTTTATTTCACGATTTTTATTGGAGCCATACAAACTTTATCACGGTACCTAATTTGGTGAATGCGTGTTTTGGTAGGTAGGTATATAGAGCCAAAATCCCAAATCCCCCTCCCCTTCTCCACCCCTTTTCCTCCCCTCTCTTCCTTCTGCTCCCTCCCCCTCAATTTCCCTTTCCCTTTCCCCTCCCCCTTCCACTTCCCCCTACCTTACGTCTTCCCCTTCCTCCCCACCTACCCTATGCATAAGTTTCAAGTCAATCGGGTACAAACATATTTTTCTGCCGTACTTTTCTACCTTTAGTTCCCCCTTTTGGGTGTTGATTTACGAAATGATTTTTTATGGGATCAAACTGAAGTAGTACCTACCATATTCAGCTCAGCTTATACCCCAATTATTTAAAATGAATAATCATAACCAATCTCGAGATATGGATGACTAAACATTCGCTGACCCCGCTCTCCCCTTTTCCTTCAAAATATTAAAAACGCTGAAACCCCAGTCTAATTATTTAAAATGAACAATCATAACCAATTTCGAGGTATGGATGACTAAAAATTCGCAGACCCCACTCTCCCCTTTTCCTTCAAAATATTAAAAACGCTGAAACCCCAGTCTGATAATTTAAAATGAACAATCATAACCAATTTCGAGATATGGATGACTAAACATTCGCTGACCCCGCTCTCCCCTTTTCCATCAAAATATTAAAAACGCTGAAACCCCAGTCTGATTATTTAAAATGAACAATCATAACCAATTTCGAGATATGGATGACTAAAAATTCGCTGACCCCGCTCTCCCCTTTTCCTTTAAAATATTAAAAACGCTGAAACCCCAGTCTGATTATTTAAAATGAACAATCATAACCAATTTCGACATATGGATGACTAAAAGTTCGCTGACCCCGCTCTCCCCTTTTCCTTCAAAATATTAAAAACGCTGAAACCCCAGTCTGATTATTTAAACTGAACAATCATAACCAATCTCGAGATATGGATGACTAAACATTCGCTGACCCCGCTCTCCCCTTTTCCTTCAAAATAATAAAAACGCTGAAACCCCAGTCTGATTATTTAAAATGAACAATCATAACCAATTTCGAGGTATGGATGACTAAAAATTCGCTGACCCCGCTCTCCCCTTTTCCTTTAAAATATTAAAAACGCTGAAACCCCAGTCTGATTATTTAAAATGAACAATCATAACCAATTTTGAGATATGGATGACTAAACATGCGCTGACCCCGCTCTCCCCTTTCTCGTCAAAATGATTAAAAATGCGGAAACCCCAGTCTGATCAATTCAAATAAGCAATCATAACCAATATCGAGATATGGATGACTTATTAAAACATCCCTTGACCCCGTTTTCCCCTTTCCCGTCAAAATAACAAAACTCGACCACCCCTATACAAACTTTCACTCCACATTTTACCCCTTAGGGGTTGAATTTCCAAAAACACGAAAGAAATCTAAACACAAACTTTCATTCCCCTATTTTACCCCCTTAGGGGTTGAATTTTCAAAAACCCTGAAATTACTCTTTTTTATTTTTGAAAAGACACCTAATCACCAATTTAAGTAATTCTAACTTCAAAAATGACAGAACTTCCATACAAACTTTTATTCTCTATTTTACCCCCTTAGGGGTTGAATTTTCAAAAACCCTGAAACCCATATTTTTTTATTTTTCAAAAGACACCTAATCAGCAATTTTCATAATTCTAACTTCAAAAATGACGAACTTCCATACAAACTTTCATCCCTTATTTTACCCCCTTAGGGGTTGAATTTCAAAAAACCCTTTCTTAGTACACCTCTACACATCAAGACAAACCCACCCTCCAAATTTCAAGTCTCTACGATCAGCGGTTTAGGCTGTGCGTTGTCTGTCAGTCAGTCAGTCAGTCAGTCAGTCAATCAGGACTTTGATTCTTATATATTTAGATATAAAAAATATATACGTCACATTGCCACCGGCCAGTAACACAAGGAGTTTTTATGTGTTTTATACATAATCTGCCGGGGACAAAAATGTACATTGAATTATGCTAAACACTGTACCTACCTGGTTACAGAATGAATGTGTCTTATGATTAAGACTGTACCTAAATATAAAGTTAATAAATTCAACTTAAAATAATAATTATAATAGAAATAAACATAACTAATTGAATTATAACATGAGATAGCTCACAGCTTTCTGTAAAAGAAAAATAAAGGTCAAAGCTCATGACCAAAATAAATAATAATTCATAGAAGAACATGACATGAAACAAAATGAGTGAACAGGTATAAAATGGAACATCATGTGATGGGCAACACCACAATTTTAGAAACTGCCCGACTATGCAGCTTTCCATCTGAGGTTTGCACCTCTACAACTCTTACCCTTTGATCATTGCCACAAAACACCTTTGTGATCCTGCCCAGGGCCAATGAAGAGGCGGAGTGTTGGGATTTATTAATAAAATTATATCACCAATTTGGAGGTTGGGCTGAACTTTTCTCCACTTAGTTCTTTCATTTAATGTTGATAGGTAATCCTTTGACCAGACCTTCCAAAAGTGCTGCCTTATTTGTTCACAACACCTCCAAAAACGAAGCCTATTAGATGGTATATCAGTTAAATCTGGTTGAGGAATAGCAGTTAAAGGACAACCAATGATTAAATGTCCAGGTGTTAGGACAGAAAAATCGGATGAATCTTGAGAAGTAATTGAAAGTAATGGACGTGAATTCAAAATGCATTCAATTTCAGACATAATTGTACTGAATTGTTCATAAGTAAAAATTTTGTTAGATGAAATTCTTTTAAGATGAAATTTTAATGATTTAACAGCTGCCTCCCAGAGTCCTCCATGATTGGGGCTGTAAGCTGGGATGAAATGAAATTTTATTTCTTTTTGAAGAGCTAAATTATGAACTCTATCTTGGAATTCCTTACTAGAATGTATCTTGTATAAATCTTTTAATTGGTTGTTAGCACCCTTGAATGTAGTGGCATTGTCGCAGTAAACATCAGAGGGTATACCTCTGCGAGACACAAACCTTTTAAATGCCGCTAAGAATGTGTCGGCTGACATGTCGGACACGACCTCTATGTGAACAGCTTTGGAGGCGAAGCAAACAAACACGGCAACATAACCCTTCGTGATGATGGTATTCCTTTTGGACGACTGTTTTATGTCAAAAGGACCACAATAGTCCAAGCCCACCTTCTCAAAGACCCGGGCAGGAGTCACACGGTCTCTTGGCAGCGACCCCATGAGCTGTTGTGAAGCCTCAGCCTTGTGTCTACAACAAACCACACATTTATGAATTACATTCTTACATTGTCGAACTGAATTTATAATATAATATCTTTGGGACAGGCTACTTAAAACAAGCTTTAACCCGCCATGTAGTAAGTTTAAATGCTCTTGTCTTATGATAAGCTGTGTAATATGACAATGTTTTGGCAAAATAATAGGAAATTTCTTTGAATAATGTACATCAGCGTTATGTAGTCTGCCTCCAACACGGAGAACACCCTTGCTATCAACAAAAGGATGCAAAGATTTCAGAGAAGTTTTGATATCACTCTTTTGAGAAATACACTTGAGCTCTTCTGCAAAGTAGTGACTTTGAACACCCTTTATAACAGCAGTCAAAGCGTCTCTGAATTCTGCAACAGATATGTGGCCTAAGTTGATGTTACCTTGTTTACATTTTTTTATAAATCTCAAGGCATAAGCCATGATACGCACAGTTTTGTATAAACTTGAACATCTCTCAAAAATTGGAAGTAAATTTTCTTTATCAAGAATTGCATGACACATACCTTCTGTATAACTTTGCTGTAAAGGAATCTCAATATTAGCTAAATAGAAATTATAATTGCTGGAATCTAAAAGGTAGCCGGGCCCATGCATCCATAGCGTGTTGTCTACAATGTCCTTCGGATCGGATCCCCTGGATAAAATGTCAGCTGGATTTAATAGGCCTGGTGTAAAGTGCCAGCATGAATCACGCGTAAGCTTTCTTATTTCGCTTACACGGTTACCAATGTAAGCAGGGAGCTTAACTGGTAATTCGTCTAACCATCCAAGAACAATTTTGGAGTCACAAAAAAGATGAACATTTGTAATTCCTAAAAGCGCAGACACATGACTAGCGAGTTTGGCTAGCAATAGAGAGCCATTAAGCTCTAGCTTTGGAATTGTTAACTTGGAATTAATACTGTTTAACCTTGACTTTGAGCAAAGCAAGTGAACAAAACACTCATTACCATGTTTTACTTTTATATAAATACAACAACCATAACCATTCGCTGAAGCATCGCAATAACCGATCGACTTCATCTGCACCGCCGGTTTGAATATAGCGAGGAATAATTAATTCAGGCATTTCTACGAGACTTGTATAAAAATTATCCCACAAAACTTTTAATTCAGTTGGTAAAGGGGAATCCCAATCCAAATCATTTTGCCAAAGCTCCTGTAGAAATAATTTGGCTTTCATAGTGACTGGACCGGCAAATCCCATAGGATCGAACAGCCTACTAATTGAACTTAATACATTCCTCTTTGTAGCAATTTTAGTGGGGGTTACTACTCGACCACTCAATCGGAATACATCCTGTTGTGCATGATAAGAGACACCTAGAACTTTTAATACAGACTTGTCCTGATCTAAATCTCTACAATCAAAACCAGGCTTGCCTTTAGGTATATCCTTAAGCAATTCTAAATCATTTGAGACCCATTTATGAAGATTAAAATTTGCAAGCTGCATCAATGAAATTATTTCGTTCCTAAGCTGTAAGGCCTCTTCAAATGTATCACTACCAGTTTGAATATCATCGATATAGGACGAATTGATGATGGCCTTTGACGCTAGTGGATATAGATTTTCATATTTCTTAGCCAAATAAATGAGACACCTTGTGGCCAGGTATGCAGAGCTGGTCAAACCATACGTCACTGTTTGTAACTGCAGGACATTCAACACACCACTCTCTCGCCATAAAATGTTTTGAAGGCATAAATGTTCTGGATGAATAAAAATCATTCGATACATATGACGCACGTCACATTGTAGCGTGTACTTGTATTTGCGAAATTGTATTAGTATGTCAAACAATGAGCGCTGTACTACTGGACCATTGCACATTAAGTCATTTAAACTTAGACCGCCTTTGGTCTTCGCGCTTCCGTCAAATACAACCCGAAGCTTATTAGTTAGCCTTTCAGGTCGCAGTACCCCATGATGAGGTAGAAAAAATAATGGTTGATCTATTGGATCGCAGGCCTTTGTATTAATTATTTTTGCATGCCCTAAGTCTAGGTACTCATGTATAAAGTTTCTGTATAAATCATAATAACCTGGATCCTTTATAAATCTCTTTTCTAAATTGTATAATCTTTGAAAAGCGATTGCATATGAATTAGAAGGGTCAATGTCCTGCAGTTCAACCTTGAGCGGATATTTGACCTGTAATATATTATTTTGTAAAGAAATAGATTCTTTAAATATCTTCTCACTATACTCGTTCTCAGGCAGTGACTCGTGATAAATATCCGGTACCTTTTCCGCCTCCCAAAATTGACTGATGCAATGATCAAGATCAGGACGAGTGACTGTATGCATAGTGATAGATTTGACGTTTGAATTACATGTAGATGATGAAATAATGTATCCTAAATGAGTGTTCAACAATGTTGGGTCTGACGGCCCACCCTCTATCTTTCCATCTAAAACAATTCTAAAGAAGACATCGGCAGCAAGAAGTAGAGATATATGACCTGGAATGTAAAACTCCGAATCAGCCAAGACAATATGCTTTGGTATTATAAAACCGCTTAAATCAATTTGCCTTTGTGGAAGCTTTGATGTAATTTTATTAATTAAGGAGCAAGTTATATTAAGTTTAAAATCGTTGGCTAATGATTCTATACACAAATTAATGCCCTTGTTAGCTAGGTTTGTGCAAGCATCACCTAATGTACCAATATTTTTCTGCAAGTCAAACAGTGGCAAGCCTAGCTGCTTCGCTAAACCAATGGTGCAAAATGAAGTCTGGCTACCACAATCAAGCAAAGCGCGCACGACAAACCTTTTGTTGTTGGCTCCGGTTATCAACACCCTTGCCGTTGGCAACAAGACAGTTTCAGCGACAGGCTGTGATATATGCAAATTTACCAGTTGTGCTTGTTCACTCCCAGTTGCTTTCACAGGTTTATCGTCATCGACGTGTATTAATGTATTGTGAAGCCTGGAATTACAAACAGAACATTTAAATTTGTACCTACATGTTTGTGCATGAAATGCTAGACATATTTGGCACAACTTGTTCATGACAACAAAGTCATGTCTTTTCATAGGTGACAGTGCTATAAGAGAGGGACATTTAAACAACTTGTGTTCTTGAGAACACATTTTACATTTGACAATATTCTCTTTTACCTTATTGGTAGTAGCCAAATGTACAGAGGACTTACTCTGAGACTTCTCACTCATAGTGGGGCTTGCCTCCAGGGAGGCTGCACGTTTTTCTAAAAAGCTCAATAACTCTTCGACTGTTACAACCTTTGTGGTGTCCCGCTCTGAGTGAAATAATCTCACAGTAAGTGAGTCTAGCTTACGTATCAAAATACACGAGAGCATCGCGTCCCACTGGGTAACTGGCTGTTCTAGGTTTTTTAATGCGCTCACATGCTGTCTTACTTGTGCCACGAAGTCTCTCAGGGGCTGTGCAGAACTACGACTTATATTGCACAGATCAAGTAGGGAAGTCACGTGGTTATTGATCAGCAGGGTTATCAAACCTTTTGCGCAGGAGCTCTCGAGCAGATTGGTAGGACTTGCCTGTGATAGGCAAGCTGTCAATGAGTTGTAGTGGCTCACCTTTCAAATATTTCTTTAAGAAGCATAAGCGCTCAATGTCTGAAATCCTTGTATCATTATGTACGAGAACGTTGAAGACCTCATCGAACGGTTTGAATGCTGCAATTTTTCCGTCAAAGACGGGTATGTCCAGAGCCGGAAGCTTTGCCCTGTTGGATTTGTCCTTTGGTTCTTCAACAGACCTATCTCCGCGAGGGGAAGGATTCATACGCCCTTCAAGAGAGGCCATCAAATGAAGATATCGCTCCTCAATTTCATCTTCTTCGGTATTGGCGGCCTCGCCCAAAAGCACTAAGTTGAGGGCGATATCTTTAAAAAAGTTATAATTTTCAATCAAATTTTTCCGACGTACCTTCAGTTCATCTAGCGTGAATTTAATTTCAGCGTCGTTGAGCTTATTTTCAAGGCGTGTGAAAGCGGCTTTGCACTGCCCCTTCTGAGCAATTAGCTTTTTCTTAGCCTCTTCCATCTTTCACCAGAAAATTTCGGCTGAAAACAAATGAACGCGGCGGCGGCGGCCGTTCGGTTTGAAAATAAATTATGTTTTGAAAATTTTACCAAAATAGCGTTTCTGGAAATATAAACTGAATATTCGGCACCATGTAAAAGTTAGCAGAAGGCCTGAATAACTGTATAAATTGTATGAAAATGAATAAAATGTATTAGGTAAATAAAAATGCCTCTGCTTTGTATAAGTCAAAATCAATAAGTCGTTTATTCACAATATAAAAAATATATACGTCACATTGGCACCGGCCAGTAACACAAGGAGTTTTTATGTGTTTTATACATAATTAGCTTTCCGACACAGAATGAACAAGCCCAGCGTCGATTTAAGGTCAGACATTTTCACCCATTCGTATCGCATCTCGCGTTGAATCTCGGAACATTCTCATTAGTCGCACCAGCAGACGCGGAAGTACCCTTGATTGATTACTCAGAGATGCCTCTCATCCATTATTTTTGCAGAATCCCAGAGATAATGGATATCATTTGTATCCAATTGCGTTGTAGCGATTGTTAAACCATTGTTTCGTGTATTATTTTTTCGTTGGTGATTTCATCGGAACATTTTGCATGATGGTGAAATTTAAAAACATATCAAGTATTTGTGTATTTGAAGGAAGTAGAAGACACTTTGTATAATGGGCTAATTTCCTTATGTCAAATTTAGTATATTTTTATATTGATTTATTTGTGAATTTTATTTTATTTATATATACATAAAGCTTTAACATATAATTATAAATATTTACACACTAACCTAAATAAAGAAAATAATAAAAAATAATAATAATAATACAAAATTATATATACAAAAGGGACTCCACGTCGTCGTCGATGCCAAAAGTGCCCAGCAGGCTGGCCGCATTTCCGCGCTGTATAGCTATGCCTATCAAATCACTTTACATAGGTAAGTAGTTACCTATTTTATATATTTCTTTAAATTTTATTTGCTGAATAATGGGTAATTACAAAGATATTCTCCATTAGGCCATGGCCACACTGATGTTAAGGTGACCATGCAAACCTATGACCGGATCACATGAGCAAAAATTCGTGTAGAAATCGCCATCGCGTTGAACAGGCATCTTCTGGGTGCGCTCGCTCCACCGTCGACCTTATCTTTGCCCCTGCGGCAAGATTGAGGTCAAGAGGAAGCTCATTTTTAATAATAAAAAATAAACAAATCTGGTTGCAGCCACTGCTTTAGAGTTTGCTAAAAGTGACGGATTATTTCGACACTAAACATTTTTCGAAACTTTGATCGTCCGTATTTAAAATTATTGCAATGCTAACAATTGTAAGACATACTGTATATAATTTGTAATAAAAAATCAGTCAACATCCAAATGATGCAATAAAAAAATTGTTCTCTACCTATACCTATCCTAAAAGCTCATATGCAAACTTTAAAATGTACACATTATCATCGATCAAAGTCCATTCCGTACGTTACATATCCGCTTTGGGATTAAACCGGTTTTCTATCCCACTTTGTAATATTTAATCTGAGATTATACCCGCTCGTGTAATGAGAGTGATTGAACGCCAGCCTCCCCAGGTAACAGGTATACCGTTACCAGCTCATTGTTCTCGTGTTTACTTTATATTATTATCATGTATCAAATATCGTAGCTTTTAGCGGAATAATGAATATTTCCTCTAAGTAATTATGGTAACAGAATAGATTATTTTTCGTTGGTGTTGGTGAGTATACCCCCAAAATAGGTAGATTTGTTCAAAGAATTTGTAAGAAAAGAGTGTTACGATGCATTACAAGTCACTATCGTTCCTAGAAATGCTTTATATAACCATTGTAAAGTGACTGAAATCTTTATAAAGGCGGTAAGTTTTAATTTGTGTATTTTTTTACAATCGGTTTCATATAATATTGCATTATTATGAGAAATGAGAATAGAGCTGTAAATTAGGTTATGAACTGGGTTCCAGTATAAGACACAGGCATGCTGCCGTGGGGATTAAACTTCAGTACTTTACTCATACAAATATATTCAAATAAGTATGAGTATTTCAAATAAGTAATACATATTTTTTTCAAATATTGTGTATTATATAAACATAACACAACAAAAAATGTGGACTTTGATACTATAGAACCATATAATGTGAATTTCACTTTCTTTTAAAAATTCATCTGTATAATACCCACTCAAGGAACAAACTAAACTTCGCAATTCAGATACCTTCACTGTTCTATCAATAGAATACATAATATTCCCCATTGTGCGTATAACAATGACTCAAAGTCAATATCATAACCCAAGTTTGGGTACAACCGCACTGTATGAAAAATAGATACAGATCCTTAGCAAATAGCCGTCTCATATCGAAGGGCTGGCTTAGGGCTCACGGAGAAACCCTCTATAAATCAAAACAGGTTTAGTGGAATATATTGTAACTGAATATTAAATTAAGGCAAGCTTCATAAAATAGAAAACGTGATAACAAATATATTGCCCAGAGGGGATAACAGCGCCACATAGAAATTTTTAAAACGTAATTCATTTTTCTGTTTTTTTTTCAGATGCTTAGCAATTCCGCAAAATTTACGTGAAATGGCGTCAAATGTGTGAGACTATTTTACAAAAAAATTGCGGAATAGCTATAGAAAAAGCTAACAGTATTACCTATATTACTCAGCGTCATCTGTACCGAAAGGTATTTGGTTCAGTATAAGAAAGGGAGCAGCGTCTCCTCTAGCGCTGATTTACAGCCAAAACCTGCATATTACTTATTTGTAAGGATGTAGGCATTACATAATTTGTATGTATAAAAAAATATGTACGACGCCTATCCCGACACGTCATAAAGACGTTTGCAGAACGACCCAAGCGGAATAAAACAGTCTGCGTCTGAAACGTGCCGCGAAAGCTGTAAAGCACCAGTCACTTAATAAAAGATCTCCCCTGGGAAGTGAAGCAAACGGCTCAATAAGATAGACGGTATCATCATCTCTGGAAAAAACGTCGCGGGCCGTGGGAGGGGCCACATTAAATAAATTGCAGGCGCCTACCGCCCGCCGCGGCATCTGCGGCAACTCGCTAAACGCTAACTACGTTTTGAGAGCTTTGTTCCACTTAACGACTTAAGAACGGACCTCTGAATGTCAAGTGACTTTAAGCATTCCTTACCAGTTTTTATATAGCCTTGGTTGGTAAAGCCAAGCTGTAGGCAATTGACTGCAGCTCATATACGGGCTGGGTCGAGCGGGGTAGTAGTACCCCCTCACAGAAGATATAATATCCTGGGACATTTTTGTACACACGGTTACCTGATCCCAAACTAAGCAGAGCTTGTACTATGGAAACCAGATAACTGATATTACTACATATACTACTTTTTTATTTGTAAATACATACTTAATATACATATACACCCAGACTCCGGACATACAGACATATTCATGCACACAAATGCATGTCCCGGGTAGGAATCGAACCTACGACCTGCAGCGTGAAAGGCGCCTCCGCGCCAACCACGCTAACGGGCCCGTCGATAGGCGTAAAGTAGCTATCACAGCTCCGTTTCTTACGATCAGTGAGAGAGCCGCAATATTTTTGGGTAGTTTTAATAAAGTTTAGTTCGTATGACAACAGAATGACTACTATTATTTGAATGCACAAAATATAAACATTTGTCTATTCAATATTTATTCCAAAACAGTTTTTTATGTACGTACATATAATACAATTTAGCTTAGATTACTACCGATATCATTTAACATAACATGCCCTTTTTGCTGTTCAGTCCTTTTCTTGTAATGCCTTCCCATTCTCGGGATGCTAGCTCAGAGGCTAGCTAGAAACGTCCGTTTCTAAGGACATTACGTTAAAATGGGAGATGGTTGGGTCATAAGCGCTCCTCGTGAGGGGTTTGGTCAATTTCAGATAGTAACATTTATATTTATATTTTTACTACACTTGATACTGCGATGTTGGGAATCTTCCCTTGTTATGTGTATTAAACGGATAAATGTCCTCTTTCGTGACTTTTATTTTTAGCTCACTTCTAAGGAAATAAAAAATATTGAGTTTAAAATTATGTCGAGATATAAAATGTTTCATATAGGTACTTCGATAGACTTTTTACTACATCAGGCACATGCCGCACTCGAGCACTCAGTTTTGACGTCGGAACACATAGACATATTGTCATCATAACATGAGTGCTCGGGCGAGGAATGTGATGCATCTGGACGCGTCAATTTATTATGATTTATAGAAGCTTACCTATATAGGTAAAAGTAATGCAATGTAACGTCACGACTTTTATCCCCGTTCGGGGGTAATCAGAGGCTTGAGTGGCCATACACCACCACATTGTGGAGGTATTAACCAACTCAAAGCCCACGTTTCACTAGATAGTCAGAACCCAACGTGACAGGTGGTGAACCGTGTCGCCGTGTATACAGGAACTGACTATTACCTAATCCCAAGGGATAGGTAGGCTTATATAGGTAATTTGTTGAAATAGGTAAGTGGGTCAGTAATCGTTCAACTCATAAAGAAGTATTAAATAGAAAAGCGAGTGAGAAACTTGGGAACCGAAATGGAGCGTCGTTCCCGAAATCTTCCAAATGAGTTGTATAACTTTTATAAGTTCCATCTACATCGAGATTGGCTTTAGGGATGGTTAGCCCTGAATCGACGTCCATTTCCGGACCACTGCATGAATTTATCCAAAACTTATAAGTACTGTGGGTATTGTAGTTCTGATCAGCCTCTCTAGTGGCTCCATCTACAAGCGTGTTTACAAAACGCTACGCTTAAATGTATAGAAATTACATTACAAGTCGATAAGTAGATCACGTGACATGCCATTTCCATATTTTATGATGCGTAGCGATTTATAGAAATGCTTGTAGACGAACGCCACTTGTCTAGGGGGAATAAACTAATTTAATACGCGTGAATCGGCTGGTGTTTTATCAAATTTTGAATTGAAACTTGACATTACACCAAAGACACCAAGAAAGAGGGAGACATTATAACGAGCCAAAATAGTATGTTCTACTAAATGGTTTCCATAGACACAGTACCACTCAGTCGTTTGCGAAAATGTTGAAAACTTGTCGGAATTGCCATTGCTCATCTTCTGATGAATAACAAGCATCACAAATTTTGACAGAAAGGTCAAGTCCGTAGCACTCTCAACCGACGGCAGTGCATGAGAAGATGTATGAATGTGGATGAAGCAAAAGAGGTGTGTCAAAATCGTAGTATGTGGCAATCTATAGCCTCTGCCTACCCCCTTGGGATACTGGCGTGAGTATATGTATGTGTATGTACATTATTTTGATTCAAAATGCCTTTACGTTGAATGTCGAATTACGGGTGCGATAACCATGGACCAATTACTAAGGGGACTGGGTCTAAGCAACTCGGCCGAGTGGTCGGCCGAGTACTAACATCGACATAAAACGAAGCGAGTAGTTCAGCTATTTACCGGTAGATAGATGCCACGCGTCCCGGGAAAATGACCACGCGTTGTTTCATAGAGATATCTACTAAGATCGTCTCTACTAATTAAAATCTCTATGGCTATAACCGATTTGTGAATTTCACAACATTTTCCCCCCCATAGCTAAAAACTCCCGTACTTTTTTTGGAGACTCCCCAATTTGACATCACTTGTTTTCTCAATAAAATAGGTAAACGACATCTGAATGGGCCACTGATCAAAAACAGATATTAAATAGAAAAGTGCGAACCATAATTTGGGATACCGGAACGAGCCGGGCTTGGGCCACTCAAATGAGTTTTATAACTTTTATAAGTTGCGTCCCCAGCGAGATGACTTCAGCGTGTCCTTAGGGGCGTCGCGCCCGTAATTATGTTTAATGACACCGTTTATCGCCAACATTACTATTACAAAGTTGGTATTCGTGTTTTATTCGAGCACATTTTGGACGAATGTTGGCGCCATAACGTCGTGACGTCATCGTCATTTTAATGGGTGTTCCATATTTGGTTTCAATTTGTTGAAAAGGTCCTTTGATAACAGTATTACTGTCGATGTCCACTGTTTTATCGTGTCCGTATAGCCTAGGGGGTGATTTGCTGGTGGAAGTTGGAACAATATTTACGTGTAGCATGAAAAATATCATCTATCTATACTCTGTAACCTACAAATAAATAAAATTTAAGTATCGGTATAAAGTCACAATAACAGCTTTTTACTAAATACATAATTATGAAAGTATATACGGTTCTTATAACAAAAAAGCATTTTTTTTTTTAACTCCGCGATTAGTTTTATTAATTACAAATTATGTCTCCATAGTTTTTGTGATGATCTAAAATAGTCTTTATCTGTTGGTGTGTACGTGTCTATTAGTGTTCGGTAAAGCTTACGCAAGTACGCAATAGCACAATCAATTTGCCGATTATAGATGATCCTGTCCAAGACAAATAGTCTGTCAAGATTAAATAGACTGTTTCGGCACAAAAGGATCATCCTCATATCGAATTGAAGTAGTATATTTTTTTAACATTACCTCATAAGTGAACCTTGTCGCCGTGTATACAGGAACTGACTATTACCTAATCCCGAGGGATAGGTAGGTTTCCTCACGATGTTTTCCCTCACCGTAATTAATTTTAAGACGTTATTTAGTGAAGAAATTATAATTAAAGTAAAACAACTGGAATTATATTAGTTTGAATTAACATTTACATAATACATTAAAATACAAAAATGTTAGTAGTATTTTATTTTTAGTACTTGTGGAAACCCTGCCGATTGACCAATAAGCAGCGGGACGAATAATAACATACGCTAACGCGTGGCATCAAGGCACAATTTAGATCGCGCGCGGTCGGGCGCGCCAAGTTTAGGTATTTAAAATGTCGGCTTTCTTCAAGATCAAAGGAGTGCAACTTCTGTACGTTCTCTATTCTGTGTCATAAGTACTACCAACAAGCCAACTCGGCGCGTGTCAAACGTGACGTCTACCGCACAACAAAGCGGTGGCGGTCTGCGGGCGGGGAAGCCGCATTCCACGCGCGCCTAGTTGGCTTGGTGGAGTAGTCAGCAATATAAGTCGCTCAGTATTCTCAATTTTTTAAATCGGTCTCCTTATTTTACAAAAAACGTTGGTGAACGTTCATAAAACCAAACATAAGTAAAGTGTCAAAATTTTGTTTAATTGAAGAAAAAGAATGGATTTTATGTAAAACAACCCAGGTAGCAAATAAGGTCGGCGACGAAAAAAAGACGTCAATCTGTGGTCAATTTAAGGTCAGTGACTTAAACGTACGTCTTTATGACGAAGACGTACGTAGTAATGCTACTAGGGACGTCTGCAAACGATTTGAAAAACTGAAAATGTTCAGCGACTATGTTTATTACGTTGATGACCATACCAATTCTTTTTTGACATATTGTGAAAGCACTTTCAGAAATAAGAAATAATTACAAATATATTCGCTATTAATGTTTTCTAAAACTACCCACATAATTCTGATTGTACATTTTTCAAACTTTTAATACACTAGGTACTACTACTTATAAGGGCCTCCGCAGACTTGCTACTTTTAGCATCGGCGACCCGCGATTTTGTGACGTATCGATGCTGCGTCGCGTTTCTTCGAGCGCGAACGAGCGAGACGCAGCATCAAAATCGCCAATCGCCGATGCTAAAAGTAGCAAGTCTGCGGTGGCCCTAATACACTAGACATAAGAATTAGCTAAAATAAAAACGCGAAACGCCTTCGTAACGAGAGATACGATCGTCCCAAATTATAACAGAAGTTTGGACAGAAGGTGGAAATAATTGAATTTTATTATAGAGCTTCCTTAACGTTATTACATTGCGGGTTTAGGGTTGAACGGAGAAATAAGGCTGACGTTGCTACAAAAAATCGTTGGAGACGACTGTAGAATATCAATATCCACCTGCGACAATGACTTGGAATTCTATTACGAGTATCCAATAAAAAGGGTTCAGATTCAAAAGACTCGTACTAAAATAAAAGTTTTAGACGACACTGATCTTGTATATTATATCATAGTAGCTTTGCCCGCGTGGAAATTGATGTGTAAGATTAGCCTATGTCTTATTCCAGAGTCTACACTATCTGTTTCAAATTTCATTTAAATCGGTTTAGTAGTAATGGAGATACGTGGTAACAAACAATCACACACACACAAACAAAAACTTTCACATTTATAATATTAGTGGGATAGTAGGATAGGATATCTACTTATCGTATGTATAGTGGCCAACCTTCACTGGTAGCACAGCCGGCCGTGACGAGACAATACGTGAGATAAATCGATATTGTCTCATTATTTTCTTTTCATTAATTTAGATAGAGAGCGACTCGGTCCTTATTAAATTCATTAGAAGTCATTATTCACCAGAGGATGAGTCGTATTGGCAATAGCAACATGATTTCAATAATATTTTCCACGAGCGCCATGTTCTGTGAAGGAATAGTACTACCCCCATCGAGCCAGCCCGTATATGAGCTGCAGTTAGTGATGGGATGTTCTCGAGAACATTCTCACCCTCGGAAACGTACCGGAAACTTACTTGTGAGAATTTTTGAGAATCTTATATTTTGGGTGACGTTATCCTAACTTTCAATCTTAAAAACAATTAAAACCACCATACTTGCATGTTTAATGAGGTTTATGCTAAGTTTAACATGATTCAGAAGATAAATTCTCGAAAATTATCACGAGTAAGTTTCCGGGGGTGAGAATGTTCTCAAGAACATCCCATCACTAGCTGCAGTCAAGTGGCTACAGCTTGACTCTACCACCAATAATAATCTCCCCCTATTTATCTCCTTATTTCTTGGTAATTATTTCCACAATTTTTTTTTTAAGTTAACATTATTTGAACCTTTGTTTACAGATATTTGTTCTTTATTTTCATTACTTTGTTGTAGACCGGCAGTGTTTTTGATACTCAGACTTTGGATTTCGGCTAGTTTTTTATATTTTTTATAGGACTGCGGTGGCAAAAAAGCGTACGGCCCGACTGATGTTAAGCAGTTACCGTAGCCTATAGATGCTTACAATACCAAAGGCATTGCTCGCACATTTGCGACCTGAAGGGGAGTGGGATAGATGGAGGGGGAGGAGGGGTGGTCTTTCGGCTCTCTCACTCATCGTACGAAACGCAGCTTTAGCTGTTGCGATCACATCTGGTAAAGTTGAGTTTTTTGTAGGATGTTCTTTTATTAGTTCCTGTTGCCATCGTGTATGTGATAATGGTGATCATGGTGGTGTTATTATCATTTCAGTGAAGAAGAAGGAAGGCATGTGGGGCGGCGGTGCGCAGTGCGTGCACGCCTCGTTGCCGCGCGGCGCGCGCGCGCAGCCGGCGCCCACGCTCAGCGGAGCTATCGCTAGCCGCCGCCCGCCCAGGTCAATATATTTTTTCTTACTTCCGATTTATTCGATGGGCCCGTTGGCTTGGTTGGTTTAGATTCCGCCTATCACGCTGCAGGTCGTAGATTCGATTCCTACCCGGGACATGCATTTGTGTGCATGAACATGTCTGCATATTCCGAGTTTGGGTGTGATTATATAATTTTTTTTTTTTTTAATATAACGTCACGACTTTTATCCCCATTCGGGGGTAGTTAGAGGCTTGAGTGGCCATACACCACCACATTGTGGAGGTATTAAGCCAACTCAAAGTCATTCACCAGATAGTCAGAACCCAACGTGACAGGTGGTGAACCTTGTCGCCGTGTATACAGAAACTGACTATTACCTTATCCCGAGGGATAGGTAGGTTTCCTCACGATGTTTTCCCTCACCGTAAGCGAACAGTAAATTATGCACATAGATGAAAATTCATCCATTGGTGCATGCCCCACCGGGGATCGAATCTGGGACCTTCTGATTGCTAGCCAAACATGTTCGCCCCTAGGCTACCGTCGCTTGGGTGTACTTATGTATATTAAGTATGTATTTACAAACAAAAAGTAGTATATGTAGTAATATCAGTTATCTGGTTTCCATAGTAGGTACAAGCTCTGCTTAGTTTGGGATCAGGTAGCCGTGTGTAAAAAAATAATTTCCAGGGATATTATGATTATTTAGTGTTATGTATTCGACTTGGTTTTGGTGCAGTTGATATAACAGCATCGAAACTGCCAACCGAATGCACAGTCCACCTGCAGTCAGCGTGCAGACCACTTGTAGTCGATTGACAATTTCGATGCAGTTATAGCAACTGCGCCTAAACTGTAATTTGCAGTCTGATTGCAATTCACTTAAGGCCCTAAGTCGCTTAGCCATTTTGGCGCCACTGTTGCGTTTTACTATAATGATCGACCCTCTGATTGGTCGGTTGATTCTGACCGACCAATCAGAGGCCGATCAGCCGTTTGGTCGACCAATCAGAGGGTCGATCACTAGGTATAGCAGTTCAATGGCAATGGCTAAGCGATTAAGCGATGGCGACCAGTTGAGATTTGTTTGAACTGAACCATAATACAGACCCTTAGGTCTTTTAGGTCCTTTAGGTCCTTTAGGTCCTCATAGAACTTTAGGTCTTGGGTAGGTGCGTTAGGCGTTATGCGTTTGCGCTTGCGTTGTGCGTTATGCGTATCGGGAAGTGAGCATTTACAGCTCCGGTACCATTCAGGGATAAAGGGTAGTCGGCTTCTCTGGCGTCCCTAGCGGGGACTGATACGATAGCTCTCTTCGGAGTGCGGGTGGTGAGCGACTTTATGGCTCCGGTACCATTCTGGACAAATGGTAGTGAGCGATCACGGTGCAACTCACACGTTGAGTACCAGAGCGTATGCTCTGGCGGCTGGACCTACCGTAGATGGTCCCTGACGCCTCGTAAGGGGTTGCCAGGTATAGTGTCCTCCTTTTATAACCCTCAGGGTTGGTGGGGGGGGGGGGGCATTGTAATAAATCTATGGGTTCTGTACCATAATATAGTATCGTAATGTTCCAGGCCGACACCCCCATCACCGACACTAGTGGCCCAGATCGACTCATCAGTAGCGTGTCTCTGGCTGCTGACCCCCCTATCGGCCGGTACTGCGGTTGTAGCAGTCCTAGTCGCAGTGTCCACGAATAACTGGCTCCACACACAGGAGAACATGCTGAACCCGTCCTTCAACGGCACTGGGAAGTATGATCTGGTTGCGAAGCAAACGGTGTCAGGACTGTGGAGGATATGCCATACGGATCGTGAGTATTATATTTTTACTATATTTCCTTTGCATTACAACATGAGTTCTTCAAAAGTATAAGCTCGGCACCTCTTGAGTTTCGGATGTCTTGGGTGACGGTTACCGCACTTACCATCAAGTGGATCGTCTGTCTACGGACAGACGTGCGTGGCTAGGTACACGTAGGTACCTTTTTGTTCAAATGGGCTTGCTCTTGTCCTCAATTTTGCCGCAGGTAATAATAACAAATGTTTGTAGTAAGTACTGTAAGAATGCAACACACTGAATATTTTCTATTTACCAATTTACATTTCAATTGCATAAAAATAGTACCTACTTAATTACAAAAATAATATGTGCAAAATGACAAGCCCCTGAGTTTCTATCCGGATCATTTCAGTCGAAGTCTCGTTTACAACTTTCTAGAACAAAATATGTACCTGTATTAAACAAATAAATTTTCTGATTTGTGATTTTAAACCGGTGCTAAATTTAAGAGAAAATGTAAAATGAGAATTTGTTTGTGCCCCTGCAAATAAACGAATTGACTTGGACTTTGACTTTTGCGTTATCGTTATTTGTTGTTAGATGAACTAATTTATAGTTTCGGTAGAGACAACTCTACTATATTTTTGTAGAGGTGCCTTGGAAAACCTCCACCAAACTCCGTAGGGACAAAAGAACGAGTTACGAATGCAAAAATGGTACCGCGTATCGGCCCACTGAATAATATGGAATACGTTCGTACTTTTACAGTACAATAGGGTACGAAACTTCCGTATGTCGCGGCGCTACAATGCGTCACCGCTTCCGCCGCGCGTGGCGAGGGAAATGCATTGTCCTACGGTCCGAGCTCGGCCCACTTTCGTCCCATTTACCAAGTCCGCTGATGCGTCCGTTGCTGTCCCTCTATTTATGACTACTCCATTTCCTTCATTAAATACGTACGGCGCTTTGATTGTGGTTGGTGTGTTTTTGTAATTTTTGCATCAAGTACAAGTTCCTCAATAAGTCCCAGCAAAGTTGGTATTTTCTGAATTAGACTTGCACAGAGGGCTGCAGTAATAAATTTTTAATTTGGAACATGACTACTATTTAATTCTACGCAAATATTGTATGAATAAAGTTACCTCGTCATGACCTTCTTGCCTGATCACCTTTTGTTTTTTGTCATTGCTGATCACGCCGGTGAGACGTTAAGTCGTGATGATGTCCAGAAGACGACTATACCTATGTATCTTATAACATCCTGGAAATAGTGAAGTTATATGTACTTTGCCTATCTCTATAAACACAAAAGATGTGTTTTTTGTTAAATAAATGATTTATTAAATTTGCAAATTACTATTTCAGCTGGGAGCACGGTGTTCAGGTGTTTGGACATACCCTACTTTCCTCTATCGCAGTACACGCCGGATCCTAGCGACTCTACCAACGCTATACCATGTAAGTGCTCTACTTTGATGCTCTCCATTTTTTAGACCGTAGCTTTTAAACCGTAGTTTTCTCTACTATCTTTGATGCTCTCCATTTTTTAGACCGTAGCTTTTAAACCGTAGTTTTCTCTACTATCTTTGATGCTCTCCATTTTTTAGACCGTAGCTTTTAAACCGTAGTTTTCTCTACTATCTTTGATGCTCTCCATTTTTTAGACCGTAGCTTTTAAACCGTAGTTTTCTCTACTATCTTTGATGCTCTCCATTTTTTAGACCGTAGTTTTCTCTACTATCTTTGATGCTCTCCATTTTTTAGACCGTAGCTTTTAAACCGTAGTTTTCTCTACTATCTTTGATGCTCTCCATTTTTTAGACCGTAGCTTTTAAACCGTAATCGTAATTTGGCGAGTTAATTTAATACAAAAAAAATGAAAATTACGATACATAATTAGTAGGTTAGACCAAACAAGTAAATACTCATTCTATCCCTACTCTATCTATTTTATTTTATTTTATTTGGAGAGCTTACGGCTAATTTCACTAAGTGAGTAAGATTCTTAGTAAGCAAATGCCAATTACAAGCTTCCACATAGAAGGAACACTTTGCTATAGAACAATAAAGCAAACTTAATAATAAACTTAAATTATGGTTAACAATCGTTATGACAGTAATATTTTCCAGTTACTAAGCACATAAAGTACTAAATTCATGTGGAAGTCGCGGGTAAAAGCTAGTCTTTCATGTAGGTAAATACATAAAGTTTTGACTGAAAATGAGAGCTGAAGGGGGCCCTGTTCCTTTCCAACATGCTGAGCCAAAAGCCACAGATCACACTTTAGTGATAGTTCCCTATCTATTTTATTCTTCCCTAATTTTTTTAATTGGTGATAGAGCCAAGCTGTAGCCAATTCATTGCAGCTCATAAATGGGTTGGCTCGACCGGGGTAGTACAACCCTTTTGCAGACGATCGACGTAAAGCAGCTATTATAGCTGCGTTTCGTACGATGAGTGAGAGAGCCGGAAGCCCACCACCCCAGCCCCCACTTCCCCTCCCTTTGTCCCACTACCTTTCAGATCGGCAACGTGCGAGCAATGCCTTTATTATTGCAAGGATCTATCACCATTTCCCTCACCTTATCCCATTATCTGGGGTCGGCTCAGTATGACTTATTCTTCCATTCATCGCGCTTTGCTGTCATAATTTCATCCACTCCAATATCATTCATATAACTCTTTATACAATCCATTCATCTTTTATTGGGTCTTCCTCTCGCTTTGTATCCTTCCACATTCATATTCAGCGCCCGTTTAGGTTCATTCTCAGTCTGACCATTTTAAGTGGACCTTCGGTGTCAACCTTTTTATATTGACACCGAAGGTCAGCATAAAACGGTCCGACCGAGAATGAGCCTTTAGTCAGACTACCCTATGCTTAAAATCAAGCGATAGAACCTTCTTTAATTTAAAAAAAAAACAGAATATCTATATTTTCTCTACTATTTTTGTTTATATTGTGTTGTACTTTGAAAGTTTAAACTAAACGTTTTTCATGTGATTTTTCGTAATTATTTCAGACGTGGTGACAAGGTCGGCAGCGCCTTTACTGCTAGCGGTGTTCACGCAAGCAGTCGGCGCGCTCTGCTGCATCCTGGGCCACTGCGTGAAAGGGAGACGCCTCTGCACTTTCATCGCGGGCGTCCTTTTCATTATTTCCGGTGAGAGGCTTACATTTCTGAAGGAATACCTCGTCATTAGTGCACTGTCTTTAGATTTCTTGAAAATCTTGTAGAAAATTTGCGATTTGTGCAATGGAAAACACCATTATTTAAAACAATTTTTAGATAGGTACCTACCTACTATAGGTATTATTATCCCTAAATTTATACAAAGTTATGATTGACTTACACTGGCATTACAAATTAATTTTATTCCTAGAAATGCTGTGTAAAACCATTTTAAACTGGCTTAAAATCTCTACGGTACGGTTGCCTGCACGTCCATAGTAACATTTGAACATAAGCTGGACTCTGTTTATTATTGACACACGTCACTGAGAGAGCTCAGCTTATATTGGGCATGTTACCATGGCTGTACTTACGTTTAAAACATTTCAAGCATTTTTTTTCATTCCAGGTCTGATTATGCTGACTGGAATCGTAATGTACATATCGGTATTTAAATCACAAGTAGGTCACAAACTGAGACACATGACCATTTTGGATTCACCAAGAATGTCATACAGTTACGGCTATTCATTCGGTCTGTACCTCAGTGGGTTCATAGCCGTAGAACTAGCCGGGACTTCCGCAATATTTCTATTCCTACAATGGTATCAAAAAGACTGGATCACAGAGCTAACAGAGAAAGCTAAAGCTGATTGTCGCGCGTGGGACCGCGAGTATGCCTTCACGGAGTTCAGAGAACGAGACTCGACGTTACTGGAAAGGCGAATTATGAAGAGGGACACTTACCCCCCCACTGGGTCCTCAGCGGCGACGCCTCGAGAGCGGCGGCGCTTCGTCTTCGACGGGGACGAACTACCACACTGTTCTATTCACAAAAACAGAAGGATAAACCTAAGTTCTGCGTCGTTAAAAGATTTGTCGTCGTCGACGCTGTATGGGTTCCCGGCGGCGCCGCGGCCGACCGCGTGCGAAAATTACTTCGAAGAATTCAAGGAGGTGCCACAAAGCGCGAACACACTGAGCGGGCTCAGGAGCGCTTCGATATTCCAGTCGCAGGCGTCAGTCGCTAGCGGCAGGTTTCTCGACACGTCGGCAGTGGAGCCGCCGCCGTCGCGGGACGAGGAAATGGTGACGTTTGGGGCCGGCGTGAGAGGCGGCCCCGAAGAGCACCACCCGCAGCGACACGACCGCGCCGTCGGCACCGACCCTTACCGTAGAACAACGCCCGTCTGATCCAAGAACTTGGGTTGAATATAAAGCATATCGAGAAGTGATAAGTGACGATGGTGACTAACGTGCTATATAGTTAATGATCGTACTTAGCGGGATACTGATACAGTTAAGAGAAGTGTCTTTCGAATTTATGAACGTACATAGGTGCATATGTGAATTGTGTTATGAAATTTTAAATTGTTACAATTCCTTAATAAACACTGCCATTTGTCTATGTTATATTTTATTTGGACTATCTGGGTGGTACAGCGTAGAAAAGCGAATCACTTTTTGATGACGATTGCAGCTATTCGTGCCATAGGTAGGGGAAAAAGATAGAGACGTATTATTGCTGCGTAGTCTTGTACAGCGTATGGGTTTGTTCAAGTGAAGTCATTTCATTGATGTAAAACAGAAGTTTCGGTGTTTGTGTGTGTAATATGTAATAACTATCTGTGCCACGCGGCTTCGCCCGCGTGGATATTGATTTGTAAGATTAGCCTATGTGTTATTCCAAAGCCTACACTATCTACGTTTCAAATTTTATTAAAATCGGTTTAGTAGTAATGGTGATAATAACGTGGTAAGAAACATTCACACACAAACACACACTTTTGCATTCATAATATTAGTAGGATAGGATAGGATAACCACCCCGGAGTGGGGTTGGTGTAACGTCGATATTTGATTATGTGTTATGAAACTCATTCAAAAAGTTTTGGTTAGCTCTGCTTTAAAGGGGAGACCCCACCGCGGTGCACGGAGAGGCCACGCACACGCTACGCACGTGGGTCAAGCTTCGCTTTGCACGAAAATGTATGTCACCGTGTCCACCGCAGCGCACGCACGAATTGACGTCATTCATACATTTTTTGCAAAACGTAGCCGTGGCCGTGTGCGAGGCCTCTCCGTCCACCGCGGTGGGTTTCCGCCCTAATTGGTATACTTAGCTGTGTGCTGTTGATTTTCCTACCGGTGTAATGTAACGTTTCCATGATTCAACTCGACCCACGTGATCATGATATGCACAAAGAATTTTGGATACCTATGCAGAATATAAAAAGGTAAAGAAAAAAATAAGGTATCGTATTAAAACCTTCGTTCTTCCTTTAAAATTCAAATTTGGAGATTTTTTGCAACATTTCAAACGTTCATTTTATTCAGTTTGACAGATGCCATCGACGTTGGCATGCTGACCTGTGACTATTTTTCATGTATTTTCCTTGGGCTCATTTTTTGTTGATCTGAGTCTTAGCGTAAAGCTTGAAAATATAACGCTGCCTGGATAAAATATAAGTAAAATGGGAGGGTAAGTGATCTTAATAGTACTACTTAAATTTTGTAAAGATTGTTCGTGTGAGGGGTTCTGAGTACGTATATTACGATTAAGATTGAGCGGAGTAACCGGGCGCGTCCGCCGGTAGCTATGTACCTATATAGTTCACAATTCAATGCCTCATGATTTTTGAATTACTCGCAAGGACGGGTGGTGACGCCTGTCGACGCTTGTCTTCCAAGATCATATCCGTGGAAGTATGAACTTTAATCACTGTTTAGACACTCAAAGCCCTTTACTGCTTAAGTGCACGCCCCTGCGCTCCTTTCGATGTTAACCATACTTTAATCAATATAGTAATTGTGGTAATACCGTAGATTAATTATTGGTTTCCACTTGGTTCCAACTAGATAGTAGCAAAATGCGCCAACAGGTACTACGCCGAACGACGTACTTCAGTACATCTGACAGCAAACAATGTATGAAACTGACGTGCCGCAACAATAATAAGTTGCCACGTTTTACTAATTATTAAGGAAATAAGTAAAACAACAATGATAGGCCCATTCAGTGACTTCCATACACTTTTTGGTAGGAGCTTCCATACATCACCACACTTCGGCACATGCTGCCTGCCTTCGGTGCGTGAGATCGCTTGAGCCACGGTGTGAGAGACTATTCTACATTGCGTCTTTCGGCTCTGTCGCCATTCGTTTTTAGAATAAATGGTAAAGTTCGCGACAGGTCGAGATGACATTCGGGTTATGAGCTTTTTGCAGAATAAAATCGGAATCAAAATTAGCAGGGCCCGATAAACAATTAAAATCGCCCACAAAATTATTAAATTAAATTATTCTGTTGCGTTGCGGGTCCCGCTAATTTTGATTCGGATTTTATTCTGCAAAAAGCTCGTAACCCGAATGTCATCTCGACCTGTCGCGGACTATACCTACCTAAAAAAAAGTACCAAAAAGTATAATGAATCGTTAAGTTGGTCTTTTAAAATAATCTTACTATCACGTCTTGCTTTCCAGGTACATGAGTTCGTGGTTGTAAGTACTCATTGTTATTAGCATTAACATAAGCTTCTTTATTATCCAACGACTCATATTTAAACCAACAGTATTTCCGGCTCTCGCACTCATCGTACGAAATGCAGCTGTAATAGCTACTTTACGCTGATCTTTTGTGAGAGGGTGGTACTACCCCGGTTGAGCTAGCCCGTAAATGAGCTGCAATCAATTGGCTACAGCTTGGCTCTACCACCAATAAATTATTATTATTGTGTTTGTCTTTAAATCCACTCGGGCTATACCCGGACCTTTGAAATGCTTGCGTGGGGACATGGGTCCAACACGTAGAGGAGAGATATGTTATCTGAGGCACCTGCTGGGGGTCAACCGCTGCAGATGAGGCACATACAGCAGCTTGACCCCAACAGATGCAAGAACTATTGCAAAATTGTGAAAAGAGAAAATGGGTCTATTGCATGAAGTTTGGATGGACTGGGGATTGGGCTATGGGAAGGGTTCGGACACCTGCCATATGCAACGTCACGACTTTTATCCCCATTCGGGGGTAGTCAGAGGCTTGAGTCCATACACCACCATACACCATACACCACCTCATTATGGAGGTATTAACCAACTCAAAGCCCACGTTTCACCAGATAGTCAGAACCCAACGTGACAGGTGGTGAACCTTGTCGCCGTGTGTACAGGAACTGACTATTACCTAATCCCGAGGGATAGGTAGGTTTCCTCACGATGTTTTCCCTCACCGTCAGCGAACTGTAAATTATGCACATAGATGAAAATTAATCCATTGGTGCATGCCCAACCGGGGATCGAACCTGGGACCTTGTGATTGCTAGCCCAACCTGTTCACCCCTAGGCTACAGTCGCTTGCACCTGCCATAATCTGTGTAAAACTAATTATCGATGGCAGGTGGTGACTATTATTATTATTATTGTTGTAAAATAGGTATTATTACTTATTGTTATTTCCTGTAAATAGCGGCCGAAAAAATCCCAAGACTCCCGTCAAGGGATGTTTCCCAAGGATTAAAAGCTTCTTTAGCTGTCATTGGAAAGGACTTATTGGTATCTTTATACCTATATTCGCTCTCACGCATATGACTGAAAAGGGAAATGTAAGTTTGCATTGAATTTTATAAGGGGCCATCCATTAACCCCTCGAGTGATGCATGCACATACGCATGTGCATAAGCTCAATAGAAAATGTACTGACATTTTGTTTTGGAGCATTCCACGGGTTAATTACGTCACACGTAAAGGGGGGGTGGTCGACGAAATGTGACATTGTGTGACAAGGGGGGAGGGGTCCTAAGTTAAGTGACGTCACATTTAAAAATCTAATAGATCCAAGTATTAAAACCGAAATTTGAACTCCAAACGAAACATTTTGAAAATTTTTGAAAATTGAAAAAAATATGCGACGTCACACAGGGAGGGGGGAGTCTCGCAAATGTGACCAGCTGTGACAAGGGGGGGGGTCTAAAATCAATTCATGTGACGTAATTAATGAATGGCCCCTAAACACTACACAACTTCTTCTTTTTATCTTGAGGAGCTCATAGCTAGCTAGCTTAAGCAACGGTTGGCACGGTCAGTCAGAGATGGGTGATCGTTTCGGGCATTTTGAACTGAGCGTCCCCGTGCTTCGGAGGGCGTGTAAAATGTCGGTCCTGGTTGTTGTCATCTAAGCAGCAGAAGAAGAGGATTACACAACAAAATAATAATATTATTAGCCCATTTTTATAAACCACTCACGGGCACAGGGCTCCCCTCAATGCGAGGAGGATTCAAGCTTTAATCCACCGTGCTGGCCCAGTGTAGTTAGGTGGATTTTACATAATAATAATAATTTAGCCCTTTTAACGTCCCACTGCTGGGCACGGGCCTCCCCTCAATGCGAGGGGGATTCAGGCCATAATCCACCACGCTGGCCCAGTGCGGGTTGGTGGATTTCACATGTCTAAGACATGCAGGTTTCCTCACGATGTTTTCCTTCACCGTAAGCAAGTGATAATCATATTAAAGTTATGATTCACACATAGATTTCGAAAAATCCAGAGGTGTGAGCCAGGATTTGAACCTACGACCTTAAGCCCGCAAGACGCATGCTTAACCAGTCGGCTACCACTGCTTTTACATGTCTTTCGAAAACTGGTTAGTTTCTCTAAGCCTGGAGGTTTCCTCACGATGTTTTTCCTTCAGTTGAAGTTATTTGCACATAGATTTTGAAAAAACCAGGCGTACTAATCGGGGTTTGAACCTTGGATCTTGAGCACGCAAGTCGTGCGCTTAAGGCTCGGCTATCACTGCTTTTACAGCGCTACAAACTGAAATTTCCATATAGAGAATTGTCATATTTTGACAGTCTTATATTGAAACTAGTGAAATTCTTAGCGGCTCAGCCCCCCTAGACAAGGGTTTGACGGGCATCTACAAGCTTATATGTATGGAAATTATATTACAAGTCGATAAGTAGATCGCGCACGGCTTACGTCATTTCCATACATGAAGCGTAGCCAGGGCCGGATTTAGGGGAGGGCATTCGGAGCAACTGCCCCGGGCCTCCACAAAAGAGGGGCCCCCACAATAGACTCCGAAAAAAAAAACAACTGTCATAAAATTTACAAAAATGTAAATTATAAAAAAAAGCAAAACCGTATATCAAACCTATCTCTCCTGAGCATTTAAAATATTTAAAAGTGAAGTGATTTACTTCAGGAACTGGTTTTCAGCGAAATCATCAATTTTTTGTCGAAAAAAGCTCGGAAGGTTCCGTTCGTTAACGCTTAAATTTAATTTCAGATAATTCTTGCTTTTGAATATATTGATTGTGCGTTGTTCCAAAAATTCATTTGGTTTCACAATAAATTATTTATTGAAAAAGTCGACTGAAAAAAATTATCATTTTATTTGGAAAACAATTAGAGGCCAGGGGTTTCCACTTTTTTGTTGCTCCAGGGCCTCCAGACCTCTAAATCCGGCCCCGAGCGTAGCGATTTATAGAAACGCTTGTGGACGAATCTACCTAGGCATCTAGGGGGGGCAGATAATCTTGTGGTTACATTGGCAGAATCACATTGGGCCTGACTCAAATGAAAGAGGCCACTCAATGGAAAGAGGCCATTAGGGAAAAAAGCTTGTGGGACTGGTCGATGAGAATGGTATTAATTCCCGGAAATTTCAGAATGCCAGAACCACACAACTCATGTGGATATGGATGTTTTGGTGGTTCGTATGGCAACCTGTGGACATCCCGGTGACGTCCATGATACCTCTATTCCTATTGCCGATGACCGGCGTTGTTGACACGTACCATGTTTGCAAGTGCTATTTCAACGTAAGTATGCTTAAGTCCTCGACTTCATATCCATACACCTAGTACTTGCCCGTGTGATAATCTGGCAATTTTTGGATGGAGGCGTGAATTCCGATCTTTATATTATTAATACACACATAATGAAGTTACTATACCAATGCGTTTGATGTATGGAACATGTGTCAAAATCATCATCTTAAGATCGAACTCAACTTTGAGATGCATTTATTAATACGAGCCTTAATAAACGTTGCATTATATTCCATTAGCCTGGACTAATGAGCATTCAGTACCCCGCGCCCGCGCACCTCAGTTAGTTCACTGAAAATTTTGCATTGCGAATAAGTAGTATTAAACCGCCTACAAACGGCCCTAAAATCAGAGGCAATATCGGGAGCAAGGATTGAGTTCTACAAAGGATTGTGCACTATGCAATAACAACGTGCCGACAAGGTGGCCAAATAGGGTGACCAAACCTTGGTATGTTTAGAGACTTAATAAATACGTGCATAAGCAATATAATAAGCAATAACCTATTAAATACTAGCCGTGATTAATTAATTTTAAATTATAGTGCACAATCCTTGTATTATAGTGCACAATTTGTAGAACATCCGATATTGTCTCTGATTTTAGGGCCGTATGTAGGTGCTTTTAGGCATCTACTGATTATGGGGTCGATGTCTAGTCCCGTAAAAAATAAGCGTACACGTGCACAAATCATTTGATTGGTGATTTCAGGAAAATATTGCACTGTATATAATATCTGGAATGCTGCTATTGCTTATGAACAACTCTGGAGTAGATCGGCGTATAGCGTTGTGGTTGATATGCTCCGGCGACAATTGCCAGTTCTCTGGAAAAAGGTATTTATTATCTTTTATTAAGGAAAAAAATAAAGAACTGCACCGACCAACCATCCTTGGACTCCATACTCTAGGACATAAGTTTCCGAAATACACGCTTAATAAGGTTTATAAGATTTACAATCGACCAATCACAATCCATTATTATTTTCGATAGACCAATCATAATGTGTTGCCGCCACGCTGGACTAATCACAATGGCGTTACCTTGCTCCCGCCTTGCAACTTTTTTCGGAATTATTTTAAAAGGTTTGTTGCTCCATGGTGAGATGACACCACCGTTTTTAAGAATCTTTGCCACCAATATTTAATCGTGGTGGCAGTGGTCCAGTGGGAATGGGCGCCATTGTGGGTGCCAGTCTTTAGTCCGGAAGTCGTAGCTCCAAATTTTGGTGGTGGCCGTGCATCAATCATTTAATTTGTATTCACTCTTAAAATCATATCTGCACTATATCAGAACAGACTACAGAACAGAATGGTCTGTAGGGATAAATACCTGGGCCCTAGCCCTAGTCTAGAAAACCACTGGTTTCTTATTATCTACGTGAATTCTTCATTGTTAATTGTAAATTCTTGGCTGTCGACATGTTGTCGGGAATCTGTTAGCTTTCAAAACGTCTTTTGGACTTGTAACCCTGGATGGCATACTGGTTCGTAAGCATGGGGTTGTGCTTCGGAGGATAGGTTAATCAGTTCCGGCTGTTAGGTACATTCAATCATGTCAGAGGCCTCCGGCCGTCGGCGGCCTGGAAAATCCAAGCACAGAGTCAGCCACAAATGAAATAATATTCTACTTAAAAAAAACTGACTGACTGATAGACAACGCACATAACAGCATAATCCAGTGGGCCTAGAAACATGGTATTTGGTCAGAGATTCCTTATGTTACGTGTGAGTAGGTACTAGGATAATATTTGGGAAAAGTTTGCATAGAAGTCTGTCATTTTCAAAGTTAGGGTGCGTTTCCTTTGATGCGGAGCGGCGGACTATGATGGGCCAAGAGCGTAGTGGAGATTTCGTGCACTGTGATTGGCCAATTCACGGTCCGCACCGCTCCGCGTGAGTGGAAATGCACCGTTAGAATTATTGAAATTGTTATTTAGGATTCGGTTGTTGTTGTTTGCTTGTTTTTGAAAAATGTCAATAAAGTTTTATCAGCGTTTTTAGAAATGTATCCTTTAAAGTGATGTGACAATTTGACAATCGGACACATGGCTAGTATTTAATTCAATAAATAATTGCAGATTGGTGTTCAAATGCAGTACCGCAGCTTTCTTCTTGTCGATGTTCAGTAATAGATTGATAGTAACGTCCGCTATCACGCAGTATGTCAATCCGGCCCTGATGGATATGCATGTAAGTTAATCTATTCCAACTATGTAGGCACTAGGACAGCATGACAGCTGCATTGACAGCATGTTTGTAAGGGCGCTTACAAACTAGCGTTTTTTTCGCGTACCTATTCGTACCGTTTCAGCATACGCGTTTACACGCACGCTTCATTTCGCGCTTCAAAAAGCCGAACGCGCTAATTCCGGCGTGTACGCTCGAACCGGTGCTCGAGGCGTCTCTCGCGGCTCGCGCTTATAAGCGCGTCATCGCTGGACGGAGTCGCGCGTGTGCCAAAAGGCGCGCTTACACACGCCTACACGCGCTTCGCTAAACTAGTTTATACTCTCGTATAAAACGCTATTCGGCAAAGAATTTAATTTTCTTTCTGGATCATTCTGAGCTGCCATCAATACTAGTATTATTATAAAGCAGAAACGAATAGGAAAACAAAAGAAAAAGAGATTTAAGATATGTTCTGATGCGGACATAGGTAATTATAGGCATCTGAGAACATAAGATATTTTGTGGATTTACGACTGGATCATCATAAAAATATTAACTATTCCATACTTCTCATTTTTTTTTCAGACATCTAGAGGTGGTTCTAAAACTGAACCTAATTACAAAGAAATGCGTTACATTCTCAACAATGCAATTCAAACGTCTTCAGCTATTGGTGAGATAATTAAGTTTTTTTTTTACCACGTATTTAGTTTTTTATGTTTAAAAAAATGCCAATGTTTTGAAACCATTTAAGTTACCAGTTGTTCGTGGTCACTAACGATTTATTTTATTATTTACGCGTGCGTGCGTGGTGTAAATTTCAGGAAAAGATTAGCTTCGTCCGCGTGGAATTTGATGCGTTTTATTTTTTTGCGCGGAACCATATTTTTTTTTTCGAAAATAAAACGGGCTTTCGGCTCTCACTCATCGTACGAAACGCAGCTGTAATAGCTGCTTTACGCCGACCTTCTGAGAGACGGTGGTACTACCCCGGTCGAGCCAGCCCGTATATGAGCTGCAGTTAATTGGCTACAGCTTGACTCTACCGCCTTAAAAAGCATGCATGTAGTAAAAAGCTGTTATCTTGGCATTACAAACAGACACTTCAATTTTATTTATTTGTCTGTAGTATGTATGTATGTATTTATGCACAGAACATGTAAATATAGATTTACAGTAGCTGTTTTTCCATGATTTATTGATATACCTAGTAGATAACATAAAAATGCATGGTGGTTAAAAAATTGTCTTGTATATTGCAACCTTTTTTGCAGGAAGTACAGCTATAGTCCACTCAGCAGCTGCGACCTTGGTATTTCGTTGTTTGTTTTCCGAGTAAGAGAAAACTAAAATATTATTATCACTAATATTTTTCATTTATTTACTTAATAAAGCTTGATAGCAAATAGGTACCTACGTAAAATTTTTGTTGATTTCAGGAGCAATAATTGGGAGGAAAAAGTATGGGAAGACGTCTTTAACTATATGCAATTCTCGGCTTTTGCATTTCCAGTAGCACTTATTCAGTTTATGATAAACTTTGGCTATCATATGATACTCATTAATAAGTAAGTTTCAGAGCATAGCTCTCCATAAATATAATAATAATTAAGCCCTTTTAACGTCCCACTGATGGGCACGGACCTCCCCTCAAAGCGAGGGGGATTCAGGCCATAATCCACCACGCTGGCCCAGTGCGGGTTGGTAGATTTCACATTTCTAAAGACATGCAGGTTTCCTCACGATGTTTTTCTTCACCGCTGTCCTTCATAGCTCTCCAAAGATCAGTATTTTCTTATATTATCATACTTAATTTCTTAGTTGTACAGAACCCAACACTGTTTTTTTATTAAAGTTTTGCTGGAGTTACGATGCCTGCAAGCAGCATGACAGAATTGCGAAACATTATTATAAAAGCAAAGACTTCAGTCCCACGTAGGGTTACATTGCACGAGAAGGTAAGAATTAAAACTTCTTCATAATAAAAATATCTAAAATTGTAATCCATCCATCAACTGGAATTTTGTCCAGATGAATACGCAGGCCTTCTTTACTGATAACACTATGTGTATTTTGAAACGTATTGTAAGTGATCAAACTATTCAAATTTCTTTGGATCACACGAATTTATCTGTGAGTGAAGTTCCATCATTTAGAACATTACTGCCACGGTCTGTAATGAGTGTATTGCTGGCCACTGGGTGTTGATGGCCAAGAGCGCAGCGTAGCGAGCTCCAGCGGAACAAGGCTTGTATAGTGCTTGTATGGCACTTGGCACTTGACATGACCATGATGTCATCTCATGACATCATCATGATATCTCATGGTATCTCATCTTAATTTAAAAACAGGAATGGATTTCCATAGGGCGGCAATATTTCCATACAACTTTAACTAGTCATACGACTTTGCTTCTTAGAAGCCTTCTTAGAAGCGCTTCAACATCGACTTTGCTAGAATAAGGTTTGCAAAATAATGACAACATTATAAGCATTATTGAGTAAAATATATTGTTATTTTATTCTCCGTTTGTTTCAGTTCACCGTTTTCTTCACGTTGTTTGCGCTGATAATATTCTTTTTCCGTTGGTGTCCATGGCTAAATATGGGATGGGCTTCGTATAATAAAATTGAAATTGGGGAAAAATCGGTACCATAGTAAGAATACATGCTGTTACTTCCTAGTTACTTTACCAAACTGTCATATCATCGCGGCCACACTCCTCCGAGACCTCGCGAGCAGGTTTCTCAGATCAGAGCAGGATCAACGCGGTGGATGCATGCATGGCAAGATCATCTCGATTTATTCAAACTCATGCTTCCCCTCGCATAAACCGCCATTGGTAACGCTTAATGGCCGGCGCACATAGCGCACGGCATGGCATGGCATTTTATTTTTTATCAATCGAATTTAATACTTATCCAATCGAAATAACGTATATATTTCAATGCTTGGTGATCGACCTCGGAGCATCGCGGAGCATTTTCTCGGTGCACTCGCTGGAGCACCTTATATCGATTGGATAAGTATTAAATTCGATTGTTAAAAAATAAATGCCATGCCATGCCGTGCTCAATGTGCGCCGGCCATAAAGCGCCATTGGTAACGCTTAACTGTCCGGTACTACACTGGTACCTAACAAAAGTATGAAATACAGTTTTGGTAATAGATATTAATTAAAATAAAGATTTATTTTCGACCGCTTGGCACATTGGCTCGAGCGTTGGCCGCTCGGCTAACTATATTGGGTGATCGGGTGGTTGCGGGTCCGATGCCAGAGGCAAATTTCGGAAACGGCCATGCCGTAATTGTCCTGGTCTGTGTGTTACTGGGATCGCCCCAGTCTATTGTATACACCGTGTTTAATTAATTTGCTTTAACTTCGACATAGTACTTGGAACATTACCATAAACTTATTCCTTAAACCGTTTTAAGATATTCGAAAAAAAAAAATTTTTTCGTTATCCCATACAAAATAATTAAATATTTAATTGATGGCTATTGTAAAAGGTCTTTATTAAATAAGTATTGTCAATTTGACTTGACACATGCGAGAAAAGTAAAAACAACATCAAAACGAACTTATTTTTAAACCTTGTCGTACATAAGGAACATTGAAAACTCTTTACTTACGAACGAGACGAAAATGGTATATGGTTATGAATTAAGACGAGTTTACACTGGTTTAACTTAGATTAGTGATTAAATTTAGATTTTAAATAATTTGAAAACGGTACGAGTTAGGCACTTAGTTTCTTTGAGAAATTAACTCAATAAGACGTAAGGAATTTACCCTTAAAGTTAAAGCAAATGAACATGAACACGGTGTATATAATGTATATATATGTAATTTGCCATACCTATTATTGGAATCAAGTATAACCAGCTCACGAGTTTAGTTCCAAATAGTCAAATTACTGTCCGTGGTGCGTTGCAACTGGTCTTCCACCAGTTGTAACAGTCTTATTTCTGGCTACCAGCCTATACTCTTATTTTTGTCTCCCGCTTTGCTACGGAGGGAAGTGGATAATCTTCTTCCAACTCCTATCCTTTCTTTTGATTAAATTCGTGCGGGTTCCAAGACAACTTAGCTTTTCCCCGGGAGTCGTTGAGGGTCAAACCTTGGCGTCATCGTTGGACACCATTGTCGATCCTGGCTTACAGGAGTAACAGTGGTGGGAGTGTGTGGCGGGCTTAGTCCCATAAAAAAAAGTATATGGTATGGTAGCCATAGTACATGCGTTCTTAGTTTGGGACTATACAGTTGGTGTGTTTGTCTGGTGATATTTTTATTTTTCATAAATTTTGTCTTGCCAGTTTTATCGTCGCCACTGTTACCACCACGCTAGACTAAATTTACTTCTTAATTTATTATTTTGTTTCCAGTGTTCAGGATTCATTCGTAGCTGCTTTATTTGTTATTGCATTGCATATTTTACCTAGAGGATTGGGATTTGTGGATTATTTAAGTGCTGATAGTAAGTATATCAATAGTACCTACAAATAATCCGCGGCCCTGTCCTCGTGGACTTTGAAGATGAACAGTGTTTTTTTATTTATTTTGAGACATGGTCCCGCGGTCTTGACGTTCACCTTATATTTCGGTCCTGCGCCTGACCTCTCTCCGGTCGGGTCGGATGGCCGTCCTATCGAACTATGCGAATGTGAGAAGACTATAGGTTGGCACTCATCTATCAACTCGGCACGCGACCAGCACCGCCTCGCCGTTCGGCGTCCACTCGTTGCTGACTGGTGGTCCGCGGGCGGACGCTGCTTTTACACCATAAACGTCACGTGATCAACCAGTGGACCGCGCGTGATCATCGAGTGAACGCCGCGTGGTTCAGTTAGTGGATGCCGACTGACGAGGCGGTGCTGGTCGGGTGCCGAGTTGATAGATGAGTGCCAACCTTAAAGGTGCACACTGCACCTATGCTTGCGCACACCCTTGTTCGTAGTCCAACTGTTGTACCTACTTGTTTGTAGTCTAGTCTCTGGTTAGATTGGTCACCATGAACAAAATTAGTTCAGGAGGACTATTATTAAATTGGTGCGTCCAGATCCCTCGCATGCCTCACCCGAGCACGCATATTATGACATTATATTTGTGTGTTCCGACGTCAGAACTGACTGCTCGGGCGCGGTATGCGCCTAATTTAGATGCAGCCAATCATTCATTTTATTGTTTCAGAAAAGAGCGAACTACCACCTATCAAACCGCAGTCTGCTATTCTGTGGTGGAAGTTTGTTGACAAAAATTTAAATTACGGTTATTTGTTCGTACTGGGTAATGTTGTTTTTATTGTTTTAATCCGTGTGTCATTCCAAATGTATTCATAAGGGCCGGGCCCCATTAGCACGTTGCGTTGCGTCGTCGCAAAATTTTGTACTGGCGCATACCCTCGCCCGCTTCGTCTCTCGCCCGTTGACCCTTTGATCCGTTGCTCATGCATTAAGTGGCCGTTAAGTATACCAATTTTCCGTTAAGTGGAGATCTAGCGGCCTCTCAAATTAAGTTCAATTAAATTTATGTAGGGGAGTTAATTGACCTTTGAGAATACGGAAATGACGGATAACGGCGTCTCAAATAGTTAAGAGCCTCTCAAATAGTTAAGTGAGCTTTGAGTATTCGGCCGTAAGTGATTAGAATCAAAATCGTGTTCTCACTCACCAACAGGTGGCGGCGTCGCATTGTGTCAAGGAATCGACAAATCTGGACTCGGTGGCATCATTAATGAGAATATAGGAAAGCAATTATTCACCAAACATCCGTGGAATGCGTCTGTGTTCCTCGTGTGCCTCATCTCATCGATTTTGTCCAACGTCATGTCTGGAATTGGCATGATTGTCTCGATTTTGCCTATTATTATGTTTATGGTAATGTATTATTTAATAGTAGAAAGTAGCAGTGATAGCCGATTGGTTAAGGGCCTTATCACACTAGCGGTTTTAAAGCGGAGAAGCAGCAAACACGCCGCGATACGCAGCAGACGCCGCGGGTGCGCAGCGAACACGTCGCGGACGCGCAGCGAGATCGCCGTGGTTAGCGTCTTGGATGCCATACAAACTCGCCGCGCAAAGGCTGCATATTCGCTGCGTAGCCGCGGCGTTTTCGCTGCGCATCCGCTCCGCATCCACTCCGCTTTAAAACCGCTAGTGTGATAAGGCCCTTAACCAATCGGCTACCACTGCTAAGCCTGATTCCATCAATATCATATTTAAAAAATCTATAAATTTTTCGCAAGACATTTGAAATCCATCAACTCGCACGGGGCCAGCGAGGTGGATTGTGGCCTTAATCCCTCTTGCATCGTTAGAATCCTTACAGCACCCCGGGTAATATTACTGGTTATAAGATTTTTGAAAAAATAACAGTATGGCGGCATTATGGCTTCATTTTTAAACGACTTCAAAAAAGGAGGAGGTTCTCAATTCGACTGTATTTTCAAATGTGAAAAAAGAACATTTCTTCCTTTATTACAATATTATGGGTATCAAATTAAAGGCCTTGATGAGCACAATCCAAAACTATGGAATTTATTGGTATAATTCTACATAGGTAGGGTGTACATGTAAAACGAACATAATAGATACATATTTGCTTACTATAGCAATTTTTTTCGAAATCTTTGTGTGTATCATTCTTATAATTATGAATATCACTTGCTTACGGTGAAGGAAAACATCGTGGGGAAACCTGCATGTCTTAGAAAATCTAACAAATTTTCGAAAGACTTGTGAAATCCACCAACTCGCACTGGGCCAGCGTGGTGGATTATGGCCTGAACCCCCCTCGCATTGTGGGGAGGCCCATGCCCAGGAGTGGGACGTTAAAAAGGCTAATATTATTATTATTTTATCTATGGTGACACTCAAAGCCAGCTGCAGCCACTGAATAGTAAAACGATCGAAGGTTAAGCCACGCTTGGCAAGGTCAGAGATGGCTGACCATTTAGTGGCATTTGAACTGACTGTCTCCGTGCTCCGGAGGGTACGTAAAAAGTCGGTCGCAGTTGTTGTCATCTAGGCGGCAATTGTTAAGCCTTGTCAGTGGCCTTCGAGCGGCTTGAACAACTGAGACCATGTTGGTCACTAGAAGAAGAAAATGTACAATGTTAAGAAAACCCTGTCCGAGCCGAAACCGGTATTTAAATTTCCCAATCACATGACCAAATAAAAAAAAGTTCATGAATCCATATTTTTTTGCCTTTTTCCCCCAAAATGTAGCAAATTTTAAAAATATGACAACACCGTTACCGGTAGCAATTATGTTAGATCGTGTGGCGGCACCTCTGACCACAAAGTACGTAATGACGTCATTTTATGAAATGAAAAAAATGTAAACGGGGAATTTTTTTTTCAAAAAAATGGAGGCCAGTGGGGCAAATAATATGCTAAAAAAAATAAAAAATAAAAACAGTTTTTTTACAAAAATAGATAATTATCTAATCTCGATACCTCGATACGTTTACGGGTCGGACAGGGTTTTCTTAACACACTATATAGTCGTACCTAAGTCGTAAATGGTCGTTATTGTTTCATCAGAATACCCCTCCGCCCCCGCCGCCTCCGAGATTCAGACGCCAGCCCCCCCCTCCAACCACCGCTGCTCCAGGCGGGGGGGGAGCTGCAGAAGAAACGCCTAATCTCTGGCCAAACAGACTATATCTGGGCGCTTTGGCGGTCGGCTTGTGCGGCTCATACGGTTTCATGATACCCTTTGTATACACACCCGCTTACATTTGCCGACACACTGGAAAAACGCCGGTTAGAAAAATGGTAAGATGTCTTAAATACAAACTTTGACTTTATGTGGTGGCAAACAAGCGTAGACCCGCCTGATGTTAAGCAGGTATCGTAGCCTATAGATGCTTATAATAGGTACCAAAGACAACGCTCGACGTTTCCAGTAAGGGGAATGGGATAGAGGGAGGGAAAGGGAGAGGAGTGGTTTGGGCTTCCGGTTCTCACTCTTCGTAAGAAACGCAGGTATAATCTGTGAGAGGATGGTACTACCGCGGTCGTACCAGCCCGTATATTACTATAGTTCGCGACAGGTCGAGATGACATTCGGGTTATGACCTTTTTGCAGAATAAAATCGGAATCAAAATTAGCAGGTCCCGCAACGCAACGGCGATTTTAATTGTTTATCGGGTCCTGCTAATTTTGATTCGGATTTTATTCTGCAAAAAGCATGACCATATTTTTTACGGCAACCCTATTGGTATATGTTCAGAAACATATTTTATTTGATAAAATCTTGGGTTGCTCCGGTAAGTTGATGGGTGAAGGTCGTCCATAAGCGTATCTCGTACTATTAAGCTTCAATAGGCTTAATCAGACAAAATAATAAATAATAATTTGTAACTATATTGACCAAACGCGATTGTTTCAGATGAAGTATTCATTCTTGAGCGTATGGATATGTTTGTTGGTATTATGGATAGCGTTATTACACTGGGCACCTGTTGTGTGGGATCCTGAGGATACAGGGTTCACGCTCCAGGACAAACCCAAAGCCGGAGGCGGCGGCGCAGGCGGCGGCGGCGGAGGCGGTGCTACTACAAAGCGTTATTAAAAATATGTGTCTAGCACCTGCAATTCACTATTTAATGTTAGTATTTTATTTTACTAATTTATATAAGGCTAGTTAGTTCCTTAGATTTATTTGCAATACGTGAAAACAATATTTTTATATACTACGTAATGCAAACTGATACCATGGCTTCAGCTCATGATTCTGGACTCGCCAGACTTGGAAAAAACTCGTCGATCTTTTCACGAATTACCCGCATTTATTCAGTATACATTGCGCGTTAAAAAATTACATTTCTTACCTATGACTTGCGGCCTGAATGCATTGTATCATTTAATTATGATCATGAGGTGTACCCTAAACCCAAAGTTGTTACCATGCCATGCACTCAGTAACATAGGTACATTCATCATCAACAGCATCAACTCAGGTAGGGGCCGCACCGAAACGGCAATTGCGATGGGAGAGCGATCACTAACCCTTATAAATACTTACGAACGTGGTGATGGATTGGTATCGATGCGACCTCGGCCTCGGAAATTTAAATAATTATGAAACAAGTGTAAAGTCGATTTCCATAGAATTTACAATGTTGAAAAAAAACGAAACTACTACCTACTTACTTAAGTATGTCAGTGTGTTTTTTTTTTTCAACCGACAGGCAGGAATTCTGCCAAGGTTTAAGCCTGAATCGCACTTACAAGGTGCGGCGGCGGTGCGGCAAAATTCTTCATTCGAGTCGTTCAGGCCCGGCCGTTGCAATGCGGTGAGTGTCGTGCTGCGCCGCGCCGCGCCGCTAAGTGCGCGGTCCAAAGCTTTCGTGGCTTTCGGGTGCGTTTCCTTTGATGCGGAGCTGGGCGGAGCGGAACGGCGGACTGTTATTGGCCAACTGTGATGGGCCAAGAGCGCCCACCGCGCACTCCGCCCAGCTCCGCGTCAGTGGAAACGCACCCTTAGTGTCACAGCTCATTACACCCACCCCGACACCCGACCAGCACGTAGACAGCTTGCGAGCGAGGCGATCCGGTGAGGCTACGGAGTTGATGTAGTGAGCGTATGTCCATAGAATTTCATATAAATAATACTAACCGCTCGAGGCGAGGCGGTGCTGGGCTGTTGTAATGAGCTGTGATTAAGCTCTCATTGGGTAAAATAAAATGTTGTGCTGCCATTATAGTTTACGAACATTACAAGTTCTGTTGTGTGCGTCTTTATCTTTCATCATAACAATTTAGAAAAGCGAAATACATTTGGGGAGTGAAAAAAATATTGTTTTAGTATAGTTACGTAAATACCTATTTAATATTAATTTTCTTCTTTTGTTTTGTTTTAAGTATTGAGTTTATTTTAAGGCAAGTCTAAATGATTATTTGCGGAAGCTAATTAAGTTACCTAGATATTTTTCTTGAAATGTCCCTAAGAGTTTAGTTTTTATTACTTATACTGCATTTTGTTCTATTCCGATGATAAAGAATAATATCAGGTAGGTACTTATTGTAACATAATGTACCTATTAATTGTATTTTCCATTCAATTTCAAAATCACGGGATATACAGAGTGAATTTTTCAAGTGTGCGTGGATGACCAAACCGAAGCTATGAGGAATAGTGAAATGTGATCAAAAGAGTCTCGGGGCCGATTTTGATGAAAACTAAAACTGCATTATTGGATTTTTGAAAAAATAATATTCGTAGCCAGGAATCGAACTAGTTGATTTTGAAATAAAAAACCACATACTGTATTATTACACCATTCGATAGTGTCGCTTATAAGGAACGAACTCTGGGAAGTAATATTTCTGGCTACAAATATTATTTTTTCAAAAATCCAATAATGAAGTTTTAGTTTTCACCAAAATCGGCCCCGAGACTCCTTTGAGTACTTTTCGCTATTCCTCATAGTTTCAGATTTGGCCATCAACGTACACTTGAAAAAATCACCCTGTATACTTGTGTAGTAATAAAATATTAAATTGTATATTTTTCCATTATATACTACTTAGAGAAATAAATGCTTTGGTTTTATTACACTTATGATTTTTATTGTGTGTTATCGTCTCATTATTACGACTCTTTATGCACACGCAAGAACACGCTTAGCAAGAAACTAACACTGTAATAGTGCCACTAGTGGGACCACAGAGTAAAGACTAAAGAAAGAGGTGCCCTTATTAGATATTTGTATGAAACAATACGTGGTCCTTGTTTTTTTTATTTTCATTTTACTATTTACCGGTAAATAGTTGAACTACTCGCCTCGTTTTATGTCGATGTTAGTACTAGGCCGACCACTCGGCCGACTTGCTTAGGGCCAGTCCCCTTAGTAACTGGTCCATGAGTGGGACAGTAGGTGGGTGCTGCAGAGAACATTGAAAATCCATTTTTATGAAAATTTCGGAATAGTAGGTAACATTCAAGGTTGTGGTTCAAAACTATCACTCAACCTGTTATAACCACTGGGCTTTAAAAGCGGCAATGGCCCAACGAAAATAAAAGCTGGACCATTATCACCCCATGCCCGTGACACGTAGTACTGGTGGACCACGGATAGCATCATGTAAATGAATGAAAAATGAAATGAAATGAAAAATATTTATTCAGCACAGCAGTACACACATTATAAGAAAAGAACAGCACATATAAAAGAAGTAAAATAGATGGACATAAAGTTTAAGAAAGCTATATTCCCTACAGTGTGAGCTGTGCTGAAAGACATGTCGTGTGGAGTCCGTGGTCCTTCCGATAATATTTTTGTCCTACTGATGAACCACGGGGTACAAGACAAGTAGGGTGGGAATCGGTGTATGCACGAAGTTAATTATTCCAAGATAAATCTCGGATAATGTTCGCTGGGCACAATTTGCGATAATGACCTTGACCTTGGACCCAGAGGGCGATATACCATATGCGGTCACATAGTTCCACTGTCAATCACCTTGTATTTGTAAATCGCTCAAACATTCTAGACCAAAAATCTCATACGTGTCCAGCAGGTAGAACGCTAAAGTATTGATCCAGTGGGTGCTTCTACAAAAGGCGAGTGGCGCGTCTGAGCAATCACTTGTGACATTGTCTATGCGTTTCGACGTCAAAACGTACTGCTCGGTTATGCCGCTTGCCTCCTATCGACGCAGCCAACGGGTTTTAACAAGGGCAAAGCCTACCAGATCAGTGATTATTTAAAGTCAGAATTGGCCATTACAGATTTATAACTAAATTGTGTCCACTGTATTAGTATTGTTATATTATAGCTGCTGTATTTTAAGAAATGGCAGAGGTTGAGGGTGAAACACCTAAAGACGATACCGGAAACCCGTAAGTAGCACCATATTTTAAAACTAGCTTTTGCCCGCGACTTAGTCCGCGTAGACTTCAAAATAAAAAAAAACCGGGCAAGTGACTTAAGACTTTTTAGTACTTTTTAGTGCGCCAGGGTTTTTTTAAGTCAGTATTTGCTTTTTTATAAAAATAATTTTATTTCACGATTTTTATTGGAGCCATATAAACTTTATCACGGTACCTAATTTGGTGAATGCGTGTTTTGGTAGGTAGGTATATAGAGCCAAAATCCCAAATCCCCCTCCATTTCCCTTTCCCTTTCCCCTCCCCCTTCCACTTCCCCCTACCTTAAGTCTTCCCCTTCCTCCCTCACCTACCCTATGCATACTAAGTTTCAAGTCAATCGGGTACAAACATATTTTTCTGCCGTACTTTTCTACCTTTAGTTTCCCCCTTTTGGGTGTTGATTTACGAAATGATTTTTTATGGAATCAAACTGAAGTAGTACCTACCATATTCAGCTCAGCTTATACCCCAATTATTTAAAATGAATAATCATAATCAATCTCGAGATATGGATGACTAAACATTCGCTGACCCCGCTCTCCCCTTTTCCTTCAAAATATTAAAAACGCTGAAACCCCAGTCTGATTATTTAAAATGAACAATCATAACCAATTTCGAGATATGGATGACTAAACATTCGCTGACCCCGCTCTCCCCTTTTCCTTCAAAATATTAAAAACGCTGAAACCCCAGTCTGATTATTTAAAATGAACAATCATAACCAATTTCGAGATATGGATGACTAAAAATTCGCTGACCCCGCTCTCCCCTTTTCCTTCAAAATATTAAAAACGCTGAAACCCCAGTCTGATTATTTAAAATGAACAATCATAACCAATTTCGAGATATGGATGACTAAACATTCGCTGACCCCGCTCTCCCCTTTTCCTGCAAAATATTAAAAACGCTGAAACCCCAGTCTGATAATTGAAAATGAACAATCATAACCAATTTTGAGATATGGATGACTAAACATTCGCTGACCCCGCTCTCCCCTTTTCCTTCAAAATATTAAAAACGCTGAAACCCCAGTCTGATTATTTAAAATGAACAATCATAACCAATTTCGAGATATGGATGACTAAAAATTCGCTGACCCCGCTCTCCCGTTTTCCTTCAAAATATTAAAAACGCCGAAACCCCAGTTTGATTATTTAAAATGAACAATCATAACCAATTTCGAGATATGGATGACTAAACATTCGCACACCCCGCTCTCCCCTTTTCCTTCAAAATTTTAAAAACGCTGAAACCCCAGTCTGATTATTTAAAATGAACAATCATAACCAATTTCGAGATATGGATGACTAAACATTCGCTGACCCCGCTCTCCCCTTTTCCTTTAAAATATTAAAAACGCTGAAGCCCCAGTCTGATTATTTAAAATGAACAATCATAACCAATTTCGAGATATGGATGACTAAAAATTCGCTGACTCCGCTCTCCCCTTTTCCTTCAACTATATTAAAAACGCTGAAACCCCAGTCTGATTATTTAAAATGAACAATCATAACCAATCTCGAGATATGGATGACTAAACATTCGCTGACCCCGCTCTCCCCTTTTCCTTCAAAATATTAAAAACGCTGAAACCCCAGTCTGATATTTTAAAATGAACAATCATAACCAATTTTGAGATATGGATGACTAAACATTCGCTGACCCCGCTCTCCCCTTTTCCTTCAAAATATTAAAAACGCTGAAACCCCAGTCTGATTATTTAAAATGAACAATCATAACCAATTTCGAGATATGGATGACTAAAAATTCGCTGACCCCGCTCTCCCGTTTTCCTTCAAAATATTAAAAACGCCGAAACCCCAGTTTGATTATTTAAAATGAACAATCATAACCAATTTCGAGATATGGATGACTAAACATTCGCACACCCCGCTCTCCCCTTTTCCTTCAAAATTTTAAAAACGCTGAAACCCCAGTCTGATTATTTAAAATGAACAATCATAACCAATTTCGAGATATGGATGACTAAACATTCGCTGACCCCGCTCTCCCCTTTTCCTTTAAAATATTAAAAACGCTGAAGCCCCAGTCTGATTATTTAAAATGAACAATCATAACCAATTTCGAGATATGGATGACTAAAAATTCGCTGACCCCGCTCTCCCCTTTTCCTTCAACTATATTAAAAACGCTGAAACCCCAGTCTGATTATTTAAAATGAACAATCATAACCAATCTCGAGATATGGATGACTAAACATTCGCTGACCCCGCTCTCCCCTTTTCCTTCAAAATATTAAAAACGCTGAAACCCCAGTCTGATTATTTAAAATGAAAAATCATAACCAATTTTGAGATATGGATGACTAAACATGCGCTGACCCCGCTCTCCCCTTTCTCGTCAAAATGATTAAAAATACGGAAACCCCAGTCTGATCAATTCAAATAAGCAATCATAACCAATATCGAGATATGGATGACTTATTAAAACATCCCTTGACCCCGTTTTCCCCTTTCCCGTCAAAATAACAAAACTCGACCACCCCTATACAAACTTTCACTCCACATTTCACCCCTTAGGGGTTGAATTTCCAAAAACACGAAAGAAATCTAAACACAAACTTTCATTCCCCTATTTTACCCCCTTAGGGGTTGAATTTTCAAAAACCCTGAAATTACTCTTTTTTATTTTTGAAAAGACACCTAATCACCAATTTAAGTAAGTCTAACTTCAAAAATGACGGAACTTCCATACAAACTTTTATCCCCTATTTTACCCCCTAAGGGGTCGAATTTTCAAAAACCCTGAAACCCATATTATTTTATTTTTCAAAAGACACCTAATCAGCAATTTTCATAATTCTAACTTCAAAAATGACGAACTTCCATACAAACTTTCATCCCTTATTTTACCCCCTTAGGGGTTGAATTTCAAAAAACCCTTTCTTAGTACACCTCTACACATCAAGACAAACCCACCCTCCAAATTTAAAGTCTCTACGATCAGCGGTTTAGGCTGTGCGTTGTCTGTCAGTCAGTCAGTCAGTCAGTCAGTCAGTCAGTCAGTCAGTCAGTCAATCAGGACTTTGATTCTTATAAGGATAAGCACATTGTAGTATGTGTTTACAGACCCCCAAACATACAGAATTTTAGTATATTTGAATCTGTGATGGAAGATGTGTTAAAAAAAATCTTTGTAAGTAATAAGTCTATTATAGTCTGTGGTGATTTTAATATTAATATTTTAGAAGAAACTAGCTATACTGATAGACTGTTAGGCCTTTTTAAAGCATTCAATTTAGCTCACGTTTTTTTCGAACCGACCAGAGTAACTTCTACTTCTGCCACTTGTATAGATAATGTATTCTGTAGTTGTAAATATTTAGATACAGCAATAGTTTGCCATTTGCCGTCAGATCATAGTGGTCAAACGGTCACCTTTAATTCTACCATACCTATAAAAACCATAAAAATTAAATGTAGGAATGTAACATCAGGGAACTTACGAAAATATAATACTACTTTGTTTACCAAATTAAGTTTTCCCAATTATAACTTAGATGATCCTGATAGTTTTTACGCAGACTTTTTTGCAGTTATACATACAGAATTTGATAATAGATTTCCTATTAAAACAAAGACAATAAAACCAAAATTTACCTTCAGTGACTGGGCCACCCTAGGGATACGTAGGAGTAGGGAAAGGCTATTTGAGCTTTATGAACAGAAGGCCCAGCTTCAAAATGCAGCTTTTACTCAGTATGTTAGAAATTATTCTAAATTGTTTAGGAAAGTATGCCAGGCGGCCAAAACGATACACATTAGACAAAAAATTATATCTGCAGATAACAAGATCAAGACCACCTGGAATATAGTTAACAGTGAAACTGGAAAAACCAAACAACGCAATACAGATTTCACTTTAGAGACCTCGCGTGGTCTCATTAGTTCAAATGAAGATGTAGCACAGGAATTCGAAACGTTCTTTACAAACATCCCTGTAAAAACAACAGAATTTTTAAACTGCTCTCCTTCACTTTCACTCTCACTTCTTAAAGATAACATAGCCACTTGTCCTGTAGAATTTAAATTCGATTATATTAACGATCGGTCTATTGTTAAAGCCTTCAGTAACATACAAATTAAACCAACTGAAGATCTATGGGGAATGTCAGTAAAAGCATGTAAAACTATCATTGGTACTGTGGCGCCATATTTAGCTTTGATTTTTAACAAGTGTGTTGATCAGGGAGTCTTCCCGGATTTAATGAAATACAGTAAAGTAATACCCCTTTTTAAATCCGGTAATAGTAAAGACCCCAACAACTATAGACCAGTATCCGTCTTGCCAGTTTTTAGCAAAATATTTGAAAAGATTATGCTTACTCAAATGTTACATCATTTCAACGCAAATAACATCCTGCATGATCAACAATATGGTTTCACCAAAGGCCGCTGTACTATCGACGCCGGTGTCACCTTAATCAAGCATATCTTCGACGCATGGGAGAACTCACAGGATGCTATTGGTATCTTCTGTGACCTCTCAAAGGCATTTGATTGCGTCAATTATGAAATACTTTTGCTTAAATTGGAACATTACGGTGTTAGAAATAGGGCGCTCAAACTTATAAAATCTTACCTAGTAGGTAGAAAACAAAACGTTCAAATAAATGGTGTTAAATCGTTAGGCTCTCTAGTTAAAATGGGAGTTCCTCAAGGATCCATTTTGGGTCCTTTTCTGTTTTTAGTATATATAAATGACCTTCCGCATATAATACAAAGTAGGGCAGAGATAGTTTTATTTGCCGATGATACCTCTTTGATTTTTAAAGTAGGTAGACATGTAAATAATTTGGACAACGTGAATAATGCTATTCTTCAGGTCCATAACTGGTTCAATACTAATAATTTAGCATTGAATAGTAACAAGACTAAATGTGTAAGATTCTCATTACCTAATGTTAGAAGTAATGAATGCGATGTAGTACTAAATAAAGAAAAACTTGAATTCGTTAATGATACTGTTTTCTTAGGTATTACGCTCGACTCCAAATTACAGTGGGGCCCACATATAAGAGCTCTCGTGAAGCGGCTCAGCTCCGCCGCCTACGCTGTTAGGAAAATTAGACAACTTTCCGATATCGACACCGCGAGAATAGTTTATTTTAGTTACTTTCATAGTGTCATGTCGTATGGTATATTATTGTGGGGTAGGGCGGCTGACATCGAATCTGTTTTTATTTTACAAAAGCGGGCCGTTAGGGCCATCTATAATTTAGGAAGTCGCGACTCCTTGAGGGAACGGTTTAAGGAAATCAACATTATGACTGTACCATGCCAATACATTTATGAAAACATAATGTACACTAGGAAAAATTTACATCTCTTTAAAAAGTTAGGTGAGAGTCATCGATATAACACTAGAAATAAAGACAAATTAGATCAACCGCGCTTTCGACTTGCGAAAGTTCACACATCTTTCATGGGATACTGTGTCAAGTTTTATAATAAAATACCACCAAACATACTTAGTCTTAGTGAAACTAAATTCAAAACTTGTGTAAAGCGTACGCTTTGTAAGCGGGCTTACTACACATTAGATGATTATTTGAAAGATAAAGATGCTTGGCTAGGTGCTGGTCCAGCTCCACCGGAACGGGAATAATTCCTCAGAATTTCTTGTTTTGATTTATTCCTTATTTATTTATTGTTTTCCTCTTCCTTCTCTTAATTTAGCGCTATTGACATATTAGTCACAATTACCACCTTTTTAAGTTGTGGAAATCATGTATCATGTAGCCATTGACAAGCATTTGTATGTCAATTGTAGCGGATGTTGTCTTGCCGTACGCTTACTTAGCTTTGTTGAACTATGTCACTGCGGTAATGGATCGGTCATGCTCACTCTAATGTCCTTGCTTGCGGTGGCTCTGTGGAGCGGGTCACCCTCTTCCCTCTAAAATGGTTGAGGAGGGTGATGCCGCTGCTCAAGTCATGCTCGGGTTCCGGGCGCTGCTTGCGGGGACTGGTCCGCCCATTTTCCACTTGACACCGTTGTTCCAAAACTTTTACAGACAAGACCTAAGCACGGAAGGCATCACACCAAAACAATCGTTATAAATATTCACCTTTTGGTTTGACAGTTAAGTGGGAGTAGGCATGCACAGCTTTCTAGGCTAGTTTTTATTAATTTTTATTTAAATACCTTATTTTCTTTTTTTACTCACACTGTGTTAATGCATGCCTGCTCACATAGCGTTACTGTTTGAAAATGTATACAATTATTCTTTTGAAAAGAGTAACCATTGAGTTTCTTGCCGGCTCTTCTCAATGGAAGCAACATTACGAACCGGTGGTAACGCTAAAATATTGTTTATATTGACTATTTATAAATGCTCTAATGAGCTTACATGAATAAAAACCTTTTGACTTTGACTTTGACTTTGACTATATATTTAGATAAGTTATGTAGGTACATCTAGGTGATATCACCTGGATGCACAAAGTGGAATAAAAAGTCGCCATTGATCACCTCGGAATCAAATCAGCGCTGGGGGGGTCTCGGTCCCCTCAAGCACATGCTGAGCCAAATTCCTTTTCGGCACAGTTCGCATTGACTTCTTATTATTTTTGTTTGTGTTTTATTTATGTTCTATGTCATGCGTGTTGTGTCGAATAAATGTTAAATTTTCTTTCTTTTCTTTTATCTTTTAAATCACCCGTGATATTCTACAGGGTTCTAAGTGGTTTAGCCATTGCCATTGAGCTGATAGGTTTAGTTTACCCTTTGATTGGTCGGTCAGAATCAACCGACCAGAGGGTCAATGACTATTTATAGCAGCCCAATGGCAATGGCAGTTCAATGGCTAAGCGACTTACTGCCGAATACTCAAACGCAACTTAAATGTTTAAAGCCCGCCACATACATACGGAATTTCCGTAGGTACGGAATTTCCTTTCGAAATATCGAATCGGAGATTCCGAACGCAGTAAATCCATCCAAATGTATGGACGTATTGCGTTCGGAAACCCCGATTCGATATTTCGAAAGGGAATACCGTACGGAAATTCCGTATGTAGGTATGTGGCGGGCCTTAGTCTCACTTAGCAGTTTGAGACGTTGAATCCGTCATGATTTGTATGGCGCGTCGAATTTAAGCAGCTCTCAAATTTGAGTAGCCTACAAGTATACGACGGTTAGGGTCGTAGTAGTATTTCATAATAAACACGAGATAAAGAAGGTGAACACAAATTATTTGTTCAACAGAGTCGATGATACCCCAGTAACGTTCAAGGAGATGATCATTCCGATTTTGCAAGCACATTGGCGTGGACTAGTATGCGTTATTGTACCAATCATTCTTATACCTATATTGGTGCCATTTCCTCCTGAGGTGAGCATTCTTGTAGTATGAAGCGTATCATTGTACATGGAAGATAAAGATGTTTGTTCTCAACTTTCTCGACGGGCCCGTTAGCGTGGTTGGCGTGATGGCGCCTTTCACGCTGCAGGTCGTAGGTTCGATTCCTACCCGGGACATGCATTTGTGTGCATGAACATGTCTGTATGTCCCGAGTCTGGGTGTATATGTATATTAAGTATGTATTTACACATAAAAAAGTAGTATATGTAGTAATATCAGTTGTCTGGTTTCCATAGTACAAGCTCTGCTTAGTTTGGGATCAGGTAGCCGTGTGTAAAAAATGTTCCAGGATATTATTATAAAAACTTGTGCAAATAACTTTGCGCAGTTACTATACACCCAACGTGCGCGATTAAGTTTGCGCAAGTAAAAGCAAATAAATATCTTGATCTTAGCTTGGGGACCCGTAAAACTAATTGGAGGCGTCCAAGTCTGATATAAAAAAGTATAGCATAGAAGCTTCCTAAAGAATATACTTAATTGAGATCTAAGTGGAGGTTAATAAGTAAATAATAAATAAAATATCGCCATAAGCGATTGTAGCCTAGCGGCGAACATGTTGGGCTAGCAATCAGAAGGTCCCAGGTTCGATCCCCGGTGGGACATACACCAAAGGATGAATTTTGAGGGAAAACATCGCGAGAAAACCTACCTATCCCTCGGGATTAGGTAATAGTCAGTTCCTGCATATACGGCGACAAGGTTCACCACCTGTCACGTTGGGGTCTGACTATCTGGTGAAACGTGGGCTTTGAGTTGGCTTAATACCTCCGCAATGCGGTGGTGTATGGCCACTCAAGCCTCTGACTACCCCCGCATGGGGATAAAAGTCGTGACGTATATGTTATGTTATGTGTTATGGTCATACTTACACACCACCTGTATGGTTATAACGCTTGTAATATGGCTACCATACAATGGAATGGACAAGCGTAGACCGCTTGGCTCACTGCATCGGGTGGTTGCAGGTTCAATTCCCACCAGAGGTAAATTTCGGAAACGGCCTGTCAGAATTTTTCCCTGGTCTGGGTGTCACTGGTATCGTCCCAGTCTATTGTACGGTACCTATAGTACAAGCGTTAAAAATGGAAAATGAATGGCGTGGAATTACACGAGTTAATTCCCCCATCTTCATTCTACCATCGGACGACTAGACGCACGGGTACAACACATCCGTACACTGTAGACATTCCTTCGGCTCGTACCAAGCGTTTTGCTTCTACCTTCATCATGCGAACTGCTAAGGAATGGAACTCCTTACTGGCGTCTTTGTTCCCCGTTAACTACAATCTGGGTGTTTTCAAGTCGAGAGTGAACAGGGGGGTTACTCCGAAATACGTCGCTGACGGATCGTCCGAAGTACGGATTCGATTTACGATCAAAACAATGTCAAATCGTAGAGAAAAACGAAAGAAGCAATGTCAAATCACGACAATCCGTCAGCCGAAACGTTAGGTTCGTATTTCGGAGTAGGCCAGCAGGTACTGTCTAGGCAAGTATGCTCCATCGTAGACCACATCGTCACTTACCATCAGGTGAGTTCGTGGTCAAATACTTGCCTATTCCTGAATAAAAAAAAAAAAACAAGCGTTGATAAGTTTGGGACCATACAGTTGGTGTGTTAAGTGTTGTTTTTTTTTATTTCTTTTTATGTGACTGAGGTGCCAAACAAGCGTACGGCCCGCCTGATGTTAAGCAGTTGCCGTAGCTTACAATACCAAAGGCATTGCTCGCACGTTCCCAACCTGAAGGGGATTGGGACTGAGGGAGAGGAAGGTGTTGTCTTCCTGCTTTCTCACTCATCGTAAAAAACGCAGCTGTATTATCTACTTTACGCTGATCTGTGAAAGGGTAGTACTACCCCAGTCGAGCCAGCCCGTGAGCTGCAGATGCTGCTATAGCTTAGCTCTACCACCAATACCAAAAATACCAATTGTTTCAGAAATACCAATGGTGCGCTTATACTTTAGTACTGATGGCTATATATTGGGTTACAGAATGCATACCGTTGCCAATCACGTCGTTCTTGCCGATTATTGTTTTTCCTCTAACGGGTGTTATGGATTCGAGTACTACTTGCAGGTGTTATATGAATGTGAGTTTCTATAGTTCTTGCAATTCACGAAGGCGACCGGCCCTTGTTTGTGTAAAGACGTATCTGTATACGTGTTAATGTGTGCGTTTACGACTCCGCCACGCACGCACGCACGCTGTCATAATTGTGTATGTACATGTCAAACACAACCAAGGGCCGGTCACCTTCGTGAATTGCAAGTACTATACCTTTGGTTTGCAAAGAGTCCAAATTGTATGTAAAGGTAGGAGTTCGATGCAAGCGGCGGACGGCCGACATCAGTCGGCAGACGTCAGTTTCATACAAATTGTCGCGATGACATGTGTTGCGACTTGCGACGATTGACGTCTGCCGACTGACGTCGGACGTCTGCCGCGTTGATCCAACTCCTTAAGGAAGATAACTGCCTGTAGTGTGTAGTGTAGTGTGTAAGTATATAGGCTAAGTATGTGTAATTATTAGTAGTATTAAACCAGACGTGTACCAAACAACACCTGTTTTATTGGCCCCGAACACCCCACATTACATGGCGACCCTGCCAGTCATGGCGGTGGTCTGCCGGGGGTTCGGTCGCGTAAATAAAAAAAATAAAAAAAAAAAAATTAAATAAATAAGAAAAAAATATAGTAAGCGAACTGAAGAAATCGTTCAAAATGAGAATGGAGCATTGGATGAGGCGACCGAATCCGAGGGCGCAGATCCACCACCAGAGCCTGCATTAGAGCCACCGATTTTAGAACCGGGAGGCTATGTCGAGCTCACTAGTAGCAGCAGCGTGGGGCAGCGCAGCGACGCCCAGAGACGGAGCCGAGGCCAGAGCCTCGTCTCGGGCCCCAACGAACAAGTGATCAGTGCAAAATAGTGCGTAAATAAGTGAAAGCAGTTATAGTAAAATTAGGCGCAGTGCTAGAAAAATTATATAGGAAGGACTCTAAGAGATATTTGGTTTTATGTTTTTTTTTTTACATTTTATTCTTAATTTTTACACTTTACATATTTTATATACATTAATGTTTTTAACTTTAAATGGCTTACATTTTTTTTTACTGAGTGGATATGTTTAATAATTACGTATTTACCATTTTAATAATGAGTTAATGATAACGATAAAATCAAGATTGTAATAGTGAATGAAAACTGAGTAAGTAAGTGGCATATGGCATGAAAATAATGATGACTGAAATAATGGAAGTAGTAAGTATGGAAGTAGAGATAATGAATGAATCGAATGGTATGTGAGATAAAAAGGATATTAGGTATTATGTAGGTTTGATAATTGAAAGAAATTGAAAGTATTTCATGAGGCTTTGATGAATAAAACGATGTTTGAAACGGTATGCAAGTACGATGAATTGCATCGGGAATAATAAGTGATAGATAAAGAGATAGAGTGTGTTGATAGTGGTTGGATTTTTTTTATTATGAAACCTTGATGAAACTGACCAATATATAAAGATGAAGTTAATTTTGTATGAGGGAATTAAGTAAATATTAACGCTATAGGTAGGTACTTTGATACCAGATTTTTAAATACAAGTGTTATTTTGTATACCTATGTAGGCATGTTAACGCAAAAATAGTAACGAATTGCGTCATGAGTTTAGTAGAAGTCGTTGGTGGTCGGTCACACGAAACCGACACCGCGATGCAAGCCGATCGCGAAGCGCATGTTTGCCGCGACAGCACATTCCTTGTGAACTTTGTTCCAACGACTTATATGTGCAACGGAGTGTCATATTGAAGATTTATTGTTATGAATTGACACCAATTAGGACTATGTTTGATGAAAATGATGATATTTTTTATAGTAATGTATCTGGCAATGGAATTGAGATATGAAGGGATACAAAAGGAAAATAATTAAGAAAGAAGATTCTTTGGTTTGGAAAGTTTTAACCAGACGATTGGTCTGATCAACCAAAAGTCATGTAGATTCTTTAAAAGCCAAAGAATGCATTTGAGCAATGATTATGTAAGATAAGGAATTGTGTAGGTACTTAAAGATGATAGAAATGACAAATAAAAATAAACTAGGTCTGATCATGATTCACGCGAGCCGTAATTGTGAAGGCGCTAAGTTATTTATTTTATAAATATATACACAGAAAGGAATATAAGTATTAAATAAAAAGAAAGATAAAATAATAATGAAGAATATAAAGAAAAAAAGTGATGAATTAAAAATAAATGAATAATGAATGAAATAATGTCGACAAAGTAAGAAAAATCTAGCAAGAGATAAATAAATAAATGAACGAATAAAGAGAAGTCAAGATCGGTCCTACTCTCTGATCATGGTGCGCACGAGTTGCCTCTGTGAGGAAGTTGGGATGCGGCCTGTTGACAAACTGTTATGATGACGTATGAAACCTTGATTATGACTTAATTACTTGGACTGACAAATATTATAGAGGACCCATAGTATTTTATTATTAGTAAAGTAAAACGTATTTACTGTATCTTTATATTGATAAGTAGGTTATTGTTTAATTAAGTTAAAATTCACATCCATCAGTTATTTTAAATAAAACAAAAATTACATTTTTATTTTATTTTTTTTAAACGGTGGGCGTGTAGTGTGTAGTGTAGTGTGTAAGTATATAGGCTAAGTATGTGTAATTATTAGTAGTATTAAACCAGACGTGTACCAAACAACACCTGTTTTATTGGCCCCGAACACCCCACATTACAGCCAAATGATTACTGCAGGCAAAGACTATCAAGAAGGAGACACTGACTGCAAAATAGTTTGTCCTACTGAACAGAGTCCATGGACACAGTACGACTCAAACGTTCAAAAATAATGTTGAAACATGTCGATATTGCCAATACGGCTCATCTTCTCGTGAATTTCGCTGCATGTAGTGGTGCACTGAGCACAAGTCTAGTGATTGCAATATTAGGAAGTATCTGCTAAACCTGTACCTCCTATTATGTTGTACTTCCCTAGTATTTTCTAAAACACCCAACAACGAGAAGACTCTCCGGTTAGCACTAGTTTATAATTACCAATCTATGGGGCTTTCCCACTCCTAGGCAAAGCCTTCCCCATTTTCCCCCACTGCTCTCTCCAGGGCAATTTCCGCCCACGTCTTTCCCATTTTGTGGGAAATTAGTAAATATAACATAAAATTTATTTTCACAGGACTCAATTGTAATGTTTATTGGTAGCATGATACTGGCATATGGCGTTGAACAGTCGGGCCTTCACAGGAGACTGGCCCTATGCGCCATTCGATCTATCGGCTACTCTCATTACAGGTGGTCCTTTATAAAGTATCATCGGTAGTTTATCATTATTTATATTCATTTTATTTATTACTTTTTTTACGATGGCTTGTCGCAATAAAGATTGTCTTTCTATTTTTAATTTTTTTTTTCCATATCCCATTTCGTTGTGGTACTATAGCCACTTTTCACTCTGTCAAAGACTGGACGGCAAGGCATGGCATTTAAATTTTTATCAATCGAATTTAATACTTATCCAATCGAAATATATTGCAATGCTCAGTAATCGACCTCGGCGCATCGCGGAGCATTTTCTCGGTGCACCCGCTGGAGCACCTTATTTCGATTGGATAAGTTTTAAATTCGATTGATAAAAATTTAAATGCCATGCCCTACCGTCCTCACTGTGCGCCGGCCATTAGTCTCTCTCATCCGCCCGTGTTATTTCTACGTGCCGTGGCACCTCATGGCGTAGTAGGTACATTTTATCTCGATGAGAAATACTTGTCTCATTACCTTCATGATTTTGCAAGTAAACTCTGTACAATACCTTTATTTTTCAGGTTATTGTTTGCGATGTCTGTAACTACTATGTTTGTGTCTTTGTGGATCACAAACACTGCAGCAACGACTATGATGGTTCCTATTAATTTTGCGATATTAAAAGTTTTTGAGGACGTGCGTTGAGTTTTATATCAAACACTAAATTTATTACATTATCAGGGTTACTACTATGAGCAATAATACGGGATTTTTTTCTCAATTTCAGCAAAATCTTCTTAAAATATATGAAACAAACAGCGTCGGCGACTTGATTGCCTCCGATATTACAACCTGTTACTTTTGTTCAGCTACTTTTTCAGCAACTATAGGTAAATATCTATAAAAGACTACATACTCGAAATCGATCGACATTTGTCGATTGGCGTGGCAAGTTTGGCTGATCGACGAATATCACACGACGACACGTTATCGATTCGACTGATGAAAACCGCTTCATGTTGGCCGTGCTATAATAGAAACTTTTGACCTAAGTAGACTCATTTCATTCTAAAGGTGGGAGTTGGTTGCGGGCGGCAGTCGGCCGACGGCAGGCGGCACACGTCAATCCCATAGAAATTGCCACGATGACATGTGCCGCGACGGCACGACGGCACTCAATTTCTATGGGATTGACGTGTGCCGCCTGCCGTCGGCCGTCTGCCGCCCGCATCCAACTCCCACCTTACCTCCGATCGATTGATTGATTAACCCTCTTACATTCTACAATGATAATTTGGTTCTAATTCCATTGATAGGATACAAACAAATAAATAAGACTATCTGCTGTCGGCTCTCTCATCATCGTAATAAATGAGATAGACAACAATATTTTTAGTTGCGACAATTTTAGTTTAGTCTCCGATGACAACTGGCAACAATGATAAACGATGACAACAGAATTGGCGTCTTTTTCTTCTGTTCCTGTTCTTAATGTAGCCTTTTCATTTACAGGTGGCATTGGTACATTAGTAGGCACTGCAACTAATTTAGTGTTTAAAGGACTTTTCGCTGAGTAAATATACAATTCCAACTTTACAACACAGCTGTTTAGATCAAATAAGTCTCCGCGAGAGCGCGCACTTAACTATCATAAATCTATCCCGGCTCGCACCTCTGGCATTTTCAAAATCGATGTGCAAATTATAATTTCAATATTATGATCTATCACTTGCGCACGGTGAAGAAAAACAACGAGTCTCTGAAAATCTAACCAATTTCCTAAAGACATGGGAAAGCCACCCTTTGGGTCAAATTGGTGCATTTTGGCGTGAATCCCCCTCGCATTGAGGGAGACTCGTGCCCAGGAGTAGGACCTTAAAAGAAGACTAATTATTATTTCTTACATTATAAATTGACACCGAAAGAAATAAGTAATACATATTTCATTACAGGGCATATCCTTCAGCGCCAGAGTATCTATCGTTCCCAAAGTTTTCAGCGTTCGCAATACCGTACATGATCATGCTTGAAGCATGCATGTATTTGTACATGTTGATATTCTATTTTGGATTTTTAAGGTAAACATATGCCTACCTACAAAAAAAACTTGTTATATTATATTTTATAGCTTCAATATGGGACTAAATACCATTATATTCCAGGCCTAACAGTGAAGCTGCCAAAAGTGCAAAACTATCGAAGGAAGGCATAGAAGCAGCTAGAATCACAGTTAGTGAGAAATGGAACGAGTTAGGGAGAATCACATTCTGGGAAATAGTAAGTAGCTAGCAGAATTTTTGCCAATAGGTATAATGTCGTGTTTTTTCAAATATTTGCGTGTTTCGGCAAATATTTGTACAAATACACAATATAAAGGCAGCATTAGGGTTGTTCTCCTCCGTTATCTACATTTAGACATTTGCATCTCATTTATCGCCCTACACAATATAAAATTCTCTAATATACGCAATATTTACTGTATAATTTGTATAATATGTAATTAAAACCTTTGTTTCAGATGGTTATTTTCTTGTTCAGCGGTGCAATATTGCTATTCTTCTGTCGTTCCCCACAAATATTTGACGGTTGGGGCGACCTTATTAATGATTATTTTAATTTAGACAACCACAAATTGTACGTACTATTTGACCACAATATACAGATAATGCATACAGTAATTTAAAAAAAAATGTAGTTGCAATAAAACAAATAATACTTCTTGTAACCTACCCCGCGGGATTAAGTACTACTCAGTTTCTGTATTACACGGCGATAAGATTCACCACCTGTCACGTTGGGTTCTGACTATCTGGTAAAACGTGGGCTTTGAGTTGACTTAATACCTTCACAATGTGGTGGTGTATGGCCACTCAAGCCTCTGACTATCCCCGAATGGGGATAAAAGTCGTGACGTATATTTCATTTTTACTTCTTGTTTAAGCGTACAAGATTCTGCGGCAGCGATTCTTGTTGGTTTTTTGATGCTCGTTTTGCTATCGGATTGTAGTTTTTTGAAGCACTTCACTGCGAAAGGTATAGATCATACCTTTATTTAGCTACTACTATCGTTAGAAATTTATTGACGCAGGAAATCTTTGAGATTCTCAGCCCTCTTGAGGGAGAGCTTGAGAGGCTGGTCGTATAGGCACCCAGCTCAAACTACTTGCCAAGCCAACCCAACCAAACCGCTGACCAAGACCAAGCCCATAGATTATTTTTGGTTATCGGAGGCTCTAACTAGATGGAGGATGCACACGCATAAAATGCGGCAACTGATACTACGCCGAAGTCGGCGTACTTCAGTACATCTGACAGTAACCAATGCATGAAACTAACGTGCCGCGACGATGATAAGTTGCCACATTGTTTAAAAAAATAGATAAAGCATGCAATGCTGCCACTGATACTACGCCAAAGTCGGCGTAGTTCGGTACATCTGACAGTAACCAATGTATGAAACTAACGTGCCGCGACGATAATAAGTTGCCGTATTTGTTTTAATGATTTTTGTTAGTAGGGCGGTAGGTATCTATAACCAATCGTTACTTGCCTGATCTACGTTCTTAGGTGAAATTTTAGAAACAAACACTAACTTTCAACTTGTTTTAGAATACGGTGATCTACCGGACAAGCCTATGCGATCAGTTCTTGATTGGACACTCATGGATTCAGTAATGCCTTACAGTTTCATGTTTTTATTAGGTAAGTAAAAATAGTTTTTTGTAGTATAGTCAGTGAAGTGATATAGGTAAGGAAATTACCTACTTTCTATACACCTTAAAGGTAATTTTAAGGAGGATCTTAACGAGGATTTTAATAATAGTTACCTATACCTTACGTCAATGTTTATGCCTAAAGAGAAAGACTTAAATACAATTATTATTTACTTTATATTTTAGGTGGAGGATTCGCACTATCTGAAGCAGCTAAAAACGAGTATTCGGACTTGAACGGACAAATTGGAATGGCACTAAGAAACCTCAGTAATCTCCCGAACTATTTCATCATACTATTGATAATCATTTTTACGGTTTTCATCACGAACTTTGCCTCAAATGTGGCAGTGTGCAATGTAATTGCGCCCATAGTGATGCAGTTGGTAAGAAAATAACCACCCAATATTAGAAACATACCAATAGCTGGTCACCCTTTTCCCATTATCTGGGGTCGGCGCAGTATGTCATAGGGTGAGGCCCCATCTGGCGTTGCGTTGCGTCGTCGCAACGGATCAACGTATTGTATCACCAGCGCAGCACCCTCCCCCGTTTCGTCTCTCGCCCGGCGACCATTTGATCCGTTGCAACGACGCAACGCATTAATGGGGCCTCACCCTTATTCTTCCATTCATCGCGCTTTGCTGTCATACTTACATTCACTCCAATAGCAATAGCTGGTTAGTTATTTAATGTTGGGCTTTTGCCCCAGGGCCCTAAATCGCTTAACCATTGTGGCGCCACTGTCGCGATTTGCTATAGTGGTCGACCCTCTGATTGGTCGATTGATTCTGACCGACCAATCAGAGAACGATCAGCTAGTCGGCCGACCAAACAGAGGGTCGATCACTATAGCAGCTCTATTTATTCCAATTTCTTTGATAGCAGCACTATAGATCTTACAAAAAAGTATAAGTATGTGTTTTTAGTTACACATAGGGATTTACTTAATGACTACATGGTATAGTAGTATGGTTTAGTAGTTTCACGTATAAAAAACTTAGGCTCGTATTATTAAATGCATCTCAAAGTTGAGTTTTGGGATTTAGGGTGCGTTTTCACCGACGCGGAGCTGGGCGGAGCGGGCCGTGAATTGGCCAATCGTTGTGCTCGCAATCTCCACTCCACTCTTGGCCCATCACAATTGGCCAATCACAGTCCGCCGCTCCGCTCCACTCCTCCCAGCTCCGCGTCAGTGGAAACGCACCCTAAATGTATGGAACATCTGTCAAACACAGTATTTCAAGTTCGATCTCAATCTTGAGACCCATTTATTAATACGGGCCTAAGTAAATCAATATTGTTATCAGGCAAAAGAAATAAATCAGAATCCCCTTTGGTACAACATTGCAGCGGGCTTCTCAGCCTCATACTGTTTTTGTGTACCTGTTGGTACGCCTGGAAACCTCATAGTTCAGGGCGCTGCCAATATACCGACTATGAAAATGGTAAGTAGAAAATATTACACACTGCGACGGGTGCAATTCGGAGCACCGCAGAGGCAAATTCCGGAAACGGCCTTTTCGCCTTGACCTCATAGTGTCTGTCAGTGTCCATAGTGCGGTACCCAAAGTACAAGTACAAGTCCCAGGTTGGGACCATACAGTTGGTGTGTAAGTCTAGCTATTATTTGAATTTCATTCATAAACTGCAGCAGCGCTTCTTGGTGGTCCCGCCATCTTGACGTCAAGATGGCGGGACCAGCTAAAATCCTTCGACCTTTTTTTGCCTTCGGAGGTACAAATTCCTGAGTTGAAGGTACAAAAGGTACAAATTAGGTATTAAATCCCCAATAGGATTTTTTTTTTATTTTGAGACATGGTCCCGCGGTCTTGACGTTCACCGCTATCCAGGTATTTTTAACTTATTTCCGTAGTGTCAAAATCACGATCGAATGAAACAGGTCTGTGATAGGCCCCTTGAACATACTTTGGCCATGGCGCGTAGTGACCATAGCAATAGCTTTAGTGACTGCTAAGTCTTGTTTGTTTCAGATAGTGGCAGGAGCTGGACCTACGGCGGCCACGATATTGTTGTCTTGGTTATGCATCTGTTTTTGGGCTCCAGTCATTTGGCCCGATCTACTCATATTACCTGCCTGGTATGATAAAAGTTAGGGCGAGGCCCCAGTTGCGCGTTGCGCTGCGTCGTCGCAACGGATCAAAGGGTCGGCGGGCGAAAGACGAAGCGGGGGAAGGTGATGCGCCAGTACAAAATCTTGCGACGACGCAACGCAATGCGCTAGTGGAGCCTCGCCCTTAGATAGATGGCTGCCAATACCTTAGCTTATAGTTATTAGAGTGAGGCCTCATTAGTGCGTTGCGTTGCGTCGTCGCACCGGATTAACGTGAACGTCAAGACCGCGGGACCATGTCTCAAAATCAAAAAATGTCCTATTGGGGATTTAGTAACTAATTTGTACCTTCAACTCAGGAATTTGTACCTCCGAAGACAAAAAAATTACGAAGGATTTTAGCTGGTCCCGCAATCTTGACGTCAAGATGCACAAATGAATGACAAACAATTGACCGTAGTATTGGAAAATGAACGGCGAATAGCGTAACGCGTTTGTCGGTTGGAGTCTTCGTGCATTGTAACTGCTAGATTGTTTTTTTTACTTTCCTTACTGAGATGATAATACAAATAAAACTCTTTACTTAAAAATAAAAACATTTTATTGACGTCGACACAGTTTCCATTGAAGACATAATAAAATATGGACTATTTTTAAATTAAAACAATCTTAACTTAATTTTTCTCACTGTTTACAAGCTAACGCTAACCTACTTAATATTTAATTAATTTCTTAATAGGTAGTACTTGAAAGTTTAAGGTAAGCTTACAATAGGTATTAAAAGGAGTAGGTTTGTTATCCAGTGTCAATAAGCATTACGCGAATAACATTATTTGTTAATTGCTGCCTGCCGCGAATAAAAGTAAATCTACGTAGCCCGGCTTGGCATAAATACGAAAAAATTAACATTTACCACAAAAAACGGCAGCTTAGCCACACCGGTGATTAAAAAAAATAGCAATCAACTGCACAATTTCAATTCCTTAAGAATAGAGAAACATTAATTTCATGTCCATATTCCGAGTTCCATGTTCTGAAGAAAACATACCGACTCCTTTGTACTTAATGAAATTGCTAAATTCAAAGAAATAAAAAACTACAAAACAAAAAAATCACGGCGGAGGGGGAGGCCCGCCAGCCCATTCTGGAAGCGTGCTCAAATCGGGCCATATCACTGGTGCCCAAAAGCATATGGCGAACCATGTGATGATAAGAGTGGTTATTGTTGGACCAAATCCAGCTATAATCTATAAGAAAAAAAAAACACTTATTTCCCATCACCAGTGTAAAAAAATGTAACTTCACGACTTTTATCCCCATTCGGGGACCACCACCACCAGATTCACCAGTGGTATTTTAAAACGACAAACTTGTATCTCACGCGTGAATCCGATTAATTATGAATTTGTTGTTTGTTTTCCTTCCCAAAGCTGATCACTGTTTCACTGTTTCACTCCCCAAAGTGACCATTTTCCCAAAATGGCTACTTTCCCAAAATGACCATTTTCCCAAAATAGATGGGGAGCCGTAGAAGGGGTTTCTGGATTTGCACGAGCGCGTCAGATTAAGCTAAGGGAGATAGCTTACATATTGATAAGAACCTCAAAAAATGATGAGCCCTTAATATTGGTGGGTTTGCTCAGGGGAACAAAAAAAAATGACCGTCTTAAAATGCTCGAACTCGTCAGATTAAGATAAGGGGGATGGATTCATTACTAGCTAAGAAGTGTCAAAAGTGTCAATTTTGCTAATTTGATCGTCAGTCTAAGAAATGGGAGCATCTGGAAGTTTCAGTTTTTCACCCCCCCCAGTTTTTTTTTTAATATATGACTGCGGTGGCAAAAAAACATACGGCCCGCCTGATTTTAAGCAGTTACCGTAGCCTATAGATGCTTACATATTCTGGCACGCACGAGTAATATTTTTTTTTCAATTTATCATGTTGGAGCATGAAAAGTATCATTACTTTTAAAAAAAAAAAAAATTGTCATGTATACGCTTCCCCCACCGCTGAAAGTGGAAACATCTAGAACAATGTAGTCTTCCTATCATCTCATCTACCGAATCTACTAGGTTTGGACGACGCTCGTGCAAATCCACGAATTGCACGCTCGCCTCCCCATCTAAAATGGCTACTTTCCCAAATGACCATTTTCCCAAATGCCTACTTTCCCAAAATGGCTAGGTACTTCCCAAAATGGCCACTTTCATAAAATGACCACGTTCCCAAAATGGCCACTTTTCCAAAATGACCAATTTCCCATAATGGTCAAATGGTCACTTGTCCAAAATGGCCACTTTCCCAAAATTTCCAATATGACCACTTCTAGCTACTCGTTATGAAAAGACCTTGCTAAAAGTCAATGACTTATTAATTTATAATTAATGTACTTATAATCAAAATAATTAAAAGCATGTAATAGACGTACCATTTTTTTAGTAGGAATTTTTGCAGCACCTTGCACTATAAGGTTCGGGGGTGTCCCTACTGGTATCATGAAGCAATAGGAAGCAGAATAACCGGCAGCTATGTTATACCACAAAGGATTCTGCTTGATTTCTTTTGCCTGAAAATAAATGAGCGCATAAAACACTAACACGAGTCATGCTTTGCATTGCAAGAATTTATCTAAGAATTTATCTACATAAATAAATAAATATGATTTGTCTGTTTGTAATGTCAAAATGACAGCTTTTTACTAAGTAAATGCATGTAGAAGTATACGGTGCTAATAAAAAAACGCTGGGTGGTGCACGACTAAGTAGATGTCAGGCTCAGGGTAACTATTCTGTAACGAAAAACTCACTTCGCACGCGTGAATTTTCTAGTGAAATGTCAAAGCAAATTCACGCGTGCGAAGTGAGTTTGTCGTTACAGAATAGCTAGGCAGGTCAGTGTTGTTGTATGATGTTGCGCTAGAATAGTTAGTTTTTGAGCTAGAATAGCGCCTGCGTTATTGCATGCGCTATGGCGCTTCATGCATGCGTTAGACGAAAGCGCAAGATGAACGTGAAAGCGCACTGGTGGGGACATAGCTTAATACATCTTTTATAGATATACGTACAAGTTGCATAGATATAGGTGCCAATACATTACACACGGCGACGTTCGATGCAAAGTTGGTGATGAACATTACAACGAGTATTACAATGAACAGTACGAAATAGTTCGGCAGAACAGCCAATTTTTGCATAGACTCTCCAAGTTTATCGTTCAAGCCTGAACTCTTAGCAGCTGTCGATAAGGCAAATCCACCACCTGCAAATTATACATAAACCGTCAAATTTATAGAGATTTTTATAGGAACAAAAATGATTTGTAATACCAAAGTAAGTCCTTCACAACTTTCTATAAATTTGTGGGTAAATATGTAGGTAATGTTTTGATAAATTATTCTCTATTTTAGGCTAGTATTCTGGCAATATCTATAGTAGTCTGGCAATATAAATTTATTTATATAGACATCACCCCAACTGTATGGTCCCTATTTAAGCAACACTTGAACTATTATATGGCTACCATACAATGGACTGAGGGCGATCTTAGTGATACCCATAGATCAGGGCAAATTACGGAAACGCCGTTTCCGAAATTTGCCTCTAGCAGGAATGCCCAGTGTACTAAGCGGCCTACGCTAGAACAATCTTATATACGCTTTTGACGTAGTTTTTGTATGAAGAATGACATTTCCACGATCACTCTCAGACTTGAGACTGGCTAACCACTATCCAGCCCAAAGTACCGCTATTCAAGGGCCCCAAAAACATCCTACAGATATGCCTATTACATAACTTTTCTGACCAAGTTTCAATTGGTTTCGTGTATCAATAATACAATTATTGTTACTATTAATTTAATCAAGAATCCCAAAGGAAAATAATATTACCTAATAAGAACATGAAACTGAAAGGCATAGTGACGTTCAAGGATTTCCAAGACAGCACAGATGTTGCTGGTGACTTAGGTAAATCTTCATGGTCTACGGAAAGAGAACATTTTCAATGCAGAAATTAAATTGTTAATTGTATTGGTACATCAAGAGAACATAGCACGAGAGTGCTCATAATGCGCTGCAATCACTGATCGGTAAACGATCGGAGATTCAGCAATGCTTGGCAAGGTCAAACAGAGATGCACTGAGCATCTCCGTGCTTAGGAGGGCATGTATAAAGACGGTCCCGGTTGTTGTCATCTAGGCAGCAGTCGTTAAGCCTTGTCAGAGGTCTTCGGGTGGCTTGAACAACTCTGACACCAGGTTGGCCAGTAACCATACGATAAGACGAAGGAGAGACCATGCTGACACTGGATTTCCAGCTCTCTCACTAATCGTATGAAACGCAGCTCTGTAATAACTACTTTACGAATTCCTGTGAGAAGATCGTACTAGCCCGGTCGAGCCAGTCTGTATAGAATGAGCTGTTGTTAATTAGCTTGGTTTTACCACCATGATTGAGGCTTGACCTTGAGCGGAGCAATCAATATGCCAGTTGGGGTCAAAGTGCAGTGGTAAAGGTAATGCATAATGGCCAGCGCACACAGAGGACGGCACGGCATGACATTTTAATTTTTATCAATCGAATTCAATACTTAGCCAATTGAAAAAAGAAATGTAAAATGTAACGTCACGACTTTTATCCTCATTCGGGGGTAATCAGAGGCTTGAGAGGCCATACACCACCACATTGTAGAGGTACTAACCAACTCAAAGCCCACGTTTCACCAGATAGTCAGAACCCAAAGTGACAGGTGGTGAACCTTGTCGCCGCCAATTGAAATAAGGTCCATATTACAATGGGCGGTGATTGACATCGGAGCATTGAAATATAGACCTTATTTCAATTGGATAAGTATTGAATTTGATTGATAAAAAATAAAATGCCATGCCCTGCCGTACTCTATGTGCGCCGGCCATTAAGCAGATGAGGTAGTAATAATAATACTAAATATCGCCAACGAATACCAACTGCATGGTCCCAAACTAAGCAACGCTTGTACTATGGCTACCGTACAATGGGCTGGAGGCAATCCCAGTGACACCCAGACCAGAAGGCCTACTGTTTTACAAACGAAAACGAAATTTCGGACTAAATTGCGCGTATTTCCTACTGTAGTTCTCATTCATTCCAACATTTCTTACGAACGAAAATTGTTTGTCGTCTTCGTCGTCGTCGAATCTAAATGGCAAACAATTTTCGTTCGTTAGAAATGTCGGAATGAATGAGAACCATCGTAGGAAATACGCGCAATTTCATCCGAAATTTCGTTTTCGTTTGTAAAAGAGTAGGCCTACAGAGCATGTTAAGAAAAGGCCGTTTCTGAAATTTACCTTTGGCGGGAATCGAACCCGCAACCACCAGATGCAGAGAACCGAGCGGCCTACGCTAGATCCACTGCGCCAAGCGGTGGGTCCCGGTGCCCGGCGGCTATGCGGTGTCTATAGCTAATGGTCTGTGAACTTTGTTCATAATTATGCTTAAGCTTAAGCACCTTAATCTACAAATAAGAATTGTTATACATACATTTTGCTTTTAGGTGTTGGGTGAAAACGCACGAAGCAGGTAACATAAACATCAGGACCAAAACAAACATAGCTAGCGCAGAATCTTGGATGCTGGAAAAATAAAATTTATAATTATTATAGTCCGCATCACGTTATGGCCGGCGCAGACTGGAGACGGCAGGAGAGGATTTTAATTTTTATCAATCGAATTTAATACTTATCCAATATAAGGTGCTCCGGCGTGCTCTTCGGTGCACCGAGAAAACTGCTCCGAGATGCCCCAGGGTCGATCACCGAGCGTTGAAATATATACCTTATTTCGATTGGATAAGTATTAAATTTGATAGATAAAAATTAAAATCCTCTCCCCTGCCGTCCCCAGTCTGCGCCGGCCATTAAGGTGCTACGGCCAGAAGCGCTAACGTCAGCACGTGGCGCCAATCGATAGGGTCAGTTCAGACAAAGCGGAATAATGTGCGAGCACTTTACTGGCTCCATTGAAAATAGGACCGTATAATACGGTCCGGGACGGTTACGGTAATGTAACATATCTGTTACATCGCGTTCATAGTATCTAAAACGTCGTCTATTTGAGTTACTTTATTAATTTTAGCTTTGGCTATAACGAGCCATTAGATTATATGAGCGTTTTTAAAAGCATATAGGCGCGTATTGGCGTGCCTTTTGCCACACGCGCAAGTCGTACGAGCGTTGACGCGCTTATAAGCGTGTACAAGCGCGAGCCGCGAGAGAATCCTCTGTCGGTTCGGGCCATGAACCTAATACTAAAAGGACTGGGTCTAAGCAGCTCGGCCGCGTTGCTTAAACATCGCACAACTCGGCCGGTGACGTCATCACAATAGGCGTGGCTTAAGTCGGTGTGCTGTTGGCGTTCGTCCTGTGCAGACGTCTTGCCAACGATCGCATCCCAAATATAATTCGACACTAGATGGCGTCCCTTTGTACGTAATTTTTCATGATTATACACTTAGTGACATCTAGTGAAAAAAGTTAAACTACGTACTAACATCGACATAAAACATAGCGAGTAGTTCAGCCATTTCCCGGTAGATAGATGCCACGCATTTCTTAACGCCCATCCCCCGCGCCATCCCGCGCAAATTACCACGCGTTGTTTCATAGAGATATCTACTAAGAACGTCTCTTCTAATTAAAACCTCTATGGTTTGGGCGTACACGCCGGAATCAGCCCGTGTACGCGCGATCGTCTTCTTGAAGCGCGAAATGAAGCGCGCGTGTAGGTGCGTATGCCGCAAGCGCTCTATAGGTAAGTATACTCACAATTTATGGTCCTCTATCTCAAAGTATATTAAAATCTTATCGCCCCAGCCGTCAAACATTTGTGGAGCTCGGCAGAAGAAACCAACCATTGCTCCGCCGAACAATAAAATTACCATCTGTTGAAAAAATATTCTCATGTATTTTTTTTTAAACCACTGAAAAATCATCGTGCATCGTGCATCGTGCAGGTTTAAATGAATGTACTTAAACATTCCATTTTCAAAATAATGCCACGAATGGTACTGAAGTGCGTTTTAAGCCCCGTGACACAGTGAACGTGTTAAGGGTGAGAAATAGAGTTACCGTTTTTAACGCTAAAAGAAGAAAATTTGTATCAAGGCTATAATTTACAAACAAAATAGACCCTTCAGTTGTTACAAAATTCAACCCATATATAGGTGAAAAATAGAGGATGAAAGTTTCTATGATGATCCTAATTATGAACTTAATTAGGTTGTAAAATATAGGATGAATGTTTGTAAGGGGGTGGCCACACAGCACATTCGACATAAATACATGTCGATCGTATTTTTTTTATTTTGAACGGGAAGAGTAGATTGGCTTTAGATTTGTATTAACAAAAACTCCGCAAGCTTGGGTTAAATTTGCTGGATACATTGTTAATTTTAACTAGACATTATTGTTATATTTCTTCGTATTTTGCGACGGGGAATGATTCCAGAGGCAAAAGGGGGTATCTTCCTATATTTTACTCTACCACGGATTAAGTTGATCCCTAAAGGTAGGAGTTCGATCACGACGGCACGACGGCAAACGTCAATTGTCGACGTCAGTTTCATACAAATTGTCGCGGTGACATGTGCCGCGAAGGCAGGACGGCATTCAATTTCTATGAGATCGACCGACGTCCGTCATCTGCCGCGTTGCTCGAACTCCCGCCTTTAAGTATTTTTAAATGTCCTTATATCTATTTTATTTTGAATTCTCCGCGGACGAAGTGGCGGGCAAAAGCTAGTGTAGGATATACATACCACTTCCCAATACGTCATTTTGCCCAGGTTCTTCCATTTTTCATCAATTGTTTTTTTCGCAGCGTCTTTTACTTTAGCGGGTATATTGCTCGATTTTGCTTGGGGGCTATTCGGTCTGGAATACAACATTATAAATCGAACACTTGGCTATTACTGCTTATTGTTTCTTTTCGGGGTTCCGTACCTCAAAAGAAAAAACCGGCCAAGTGCGTAACCGAGGGGGGAGGAGGGTAAGCTTCCAGCTTCTCACTCATCGTATGAAACGCAGCTGTAATAGCTACTTAACGCCGATCTTCTGTGAGAGGGTGGTAATACCCCGCTCGAGCCATCCCACATATGAGCTGCAGCCAATTGGCTGCAGCTTGGCTCTATCACCAGTAAATTTAAATAAAAGGATTTATCATTACCTTAAGAAACCGAAATACAAATAAATAAAACATAGGTAACAGAACAATTCCATCACAATCATGTAAGGTACAGCAAACGCCGAGAACAGCGGAAATGACAAGTACTCGGGCGCATCGGGATACTCCCTGCAAAATAAAACGGCTGCTAATTTTATATTAAACAAACTTCTATTTAATAGCATTAGGTATCCGGCTCTAAAAAATTACATTGTCCTCTGAATTACTAAGTCTGCCACTATCAATGTGTCTAAAATACTAACTAATCCACTATACAGGGTGTCTCAAAAGTACGAAATAATATAAATTAGGTACGATTCCGACGAACGTGGTAGACAGCAAACGGTCGGTCTCATACAAATTGTAATGCCGTCTGCCGTCGCGGCACATGTCATCGCCACAATTTGTATGAGACCGACTGACGTCTGTGCTGTCTGCCACGTTCGTCGGAATTGTACTTTTAGGGGTTTGGATGAGAATTGAAAATAGAATTGGATGGTATAATTTTTTTATTAAAAGCCCAAAGTCGATGGAAATATATTTTTCGCCTTTTTTGTGGTATCGTATCAGTAATCACGGCACTATATGGTGTATAGTGCGCTTAAGTTTATGAGCGTCACGATTTCGGGCCACGGAAGAATTTATCATACTTTTTTGGCCTTCGGGAGGTACCAATTCCAAGATAAGGGGGATAGTAAATATTGAGCACTAAATCCTCGATAGGAAAATGTTTGATTCTGAGATCCCGCGATCTTGACGCTCACTTAGGTTTGACAAAGTAAGTACACGCAGTGTGGCGCATTTAATAGTAGATAAAAAAACTTACGTTTGGAACAGTCCTTTAAATACCAGATTGGTACCAGTGCCTACTAAAGTACCTATTCCACCTGAAAAATAACGTAATTTTTTGTTATAAAATAAAGACACGTACACTGTCAATTAGGCCTAGCTCGCATTGCGAATAAAATCCACGCGGTTTTTTTTATCGCAATTGTGTAATCTATGGAATCATATGAATGTACCTGCAAACGCGATTTTAAATTCGCGCAATTTGACAATGTGCGGCGCGGAAAAAAATTCGCGCGATTTTTATTCGCGCGGATTTTATTCGCAGTGTGGCCAAGCTCTGATTGGACACCATTTTATTTGTGAGACAATAATGGGCCTACCAATGGATGAAGAGAACGCGGCAGCACAGAAGTAACAAGTGGTGATATCCGTAGCCCGTAATTCACCTTCCGAGTTCTTCTCATATAGGTTTGCAATTCCGTTCTGAAATTAAATATACTTATGTACTGACCAAAAACATTACCAAGAAAGGGGGAGACACGTACAATATAGTTTGGTCCTACTAATGGACCGGGAGCCCAGCGTGCAAATTGTGGATTTACTCCAGCGTCGTCCAAACCTATTAGATTCGGTAGATTAGATGATAGGAAGAATACATTGTTCTAGATGTTTCCACTTTCAGCGGTGGGGGAAGCGTCTACATGATAATTTCATATTTTTTTTAATAAAAAGCAATGACATGGAAATACTCAAGCGTGTCAGATGTTGATATTTTTCATGCTCCAACATGATAAAATTGAAAAAAATAATTACTCGAGCGCGTCAGATTTAGTAAGCATCTATGGGCTACGGTAACTGCTTAACATCAGGCGGGCTGTACGCTTTTTTGCCACCGCAGTCCTTTAAAAAAAAACCAATTTCAGAGGGGTGAAAAAGTGAAACTTACAGATGCTCCCATTTCTTAGACTGACGATCAAATTAGCAAAATTGACACTTTTGACACTTCTTAGCTCGTAATGAATCCCCCTTATCTTAATCTGACGAGTTCGAGTATTTTAAGATGGTCTATTATTTTTTTTGGTTCCCCTGAGCGTACCCACCAATATTAAGGGCTCATACTGGTAGGAGGTTCTTATTAATATGAAATGTATCTCCCTTATCTTAATCTGACGCGCTCGAGTAAATCCAGAAAATCCTTCGACGGCTCCCCATCTATAAACGGAGTTTCTTACTTCCTATCCTACTATCACTATTACTATCACTGCATATTATAAAAAATCACGCTCTAAAAAGTATGAACCAAGAAAATATTCTCATCTAGAGGATAGCCGTGGTCCGTGTAGGTCCGTGTAGGTATTTTAGGGCAAAATAGCATGTGAACACGGACCACAGCTTGTTTCATACTTTTGATTATTCAGTAGTCGGGTTTTAGTTTTTAAACTTACTTTTATTTAAATATTTTGGAGTTATACCTAACAATATACGTATACTTATATTTTTAAATGTGCTAATTAAGCTCTTTCATTTGATACCTCACACGGCTTCGTTAAAAAATATTAGTTTTTTAGTTCATGACATTATAATCCTCTAGATGGCGCCATATGCAAATTTATGTAACGACACATAGCCTATAACCAGCGGACGATTAAGCCGCTTCTAACGATACCTACCTCATTTGTCAAATTACGACAACTAGTTCGGAAGTTAGGCGCATACAGATGAACATACATACATACATACATACATACCGGTCAAAATCATAACCCTCCGCCGCGTCTGTCTGTCTGTCTGTTCGCGATAAACTCAAAAACTACTGCACCAATTTTCATGCTCTTTTCAGCAATGGATAAAGTGGTTTTCGAGGAAGGTTTTATTATATAATTTGTCAAGTTTTTGTATACATTGCATAGAATATAATGATATTTGTTGGAGGTGTCGGAAAAAAATAAGCTGTCTGGGAGCTTTCAACGAAAACACTGCCTAAACCCTATGAGATATAACAAAATAATGTATGGTGGAATTGTGCATCTTATATACCTATATATTTTTCTGTATACCTATACAGAAAAGTCTGCGATGGAATATGTCTATCTCTTAAGGATAACATACTATATCCCTTTTAATATACAAAAAAAATCGGCAATTATAAAGCGGTAATTGGAAAGCTATTTACACAAATACGGTATTAATTATTATCATCTTAAATAAGTTAGAGGCTTTAAGCATTTCATCCAAATTATTTTACTCTTTTACACCATATAATTTAAACGAATATCTTAGGAGTAATCGCAAAAAAATTACGGACACGAGAATAAAATTCAGGCGCCGACCCTCCCCCCGCACCGTCTTGCCTACTGTTTAGAGCCGAACGATAACGCGCGCGTGATCCTCCAATACTGACATGGAGCGAATGGAGGTGACGACTGACGACTGTGTTTTCTTCCCATGGGTTGCGGGAACGGGATCAAAATTTCATGCTTACTTTGGTCGCGATAACCGACATCCACGCGGGCGAAGCCGCGGGCAACAGCTAGTAATATTATAAATGTGGACGTAAGTGTGTGTGTGTAAGTGTGAATGTTTGTTACCACGTATCTCCATAACTACTAATTTTGATGTCGGCTACCGAATCGCCCGCTGGCGGCGCAACCATGGTTGCCTCGTGCGATATCGTACTTAGTACTTACAGTCTCAAACACTTTCAATAGAGCAAAGTTGATGGGAACCATCATGGTGGTCGCAGCGGTATTAGTGATCCACATGGACACGAACATCGTCACCGCACACATTGCGAAAAGTAACCTGCAAACAAATTAATAGACATAAAAGTAGTATACAACATGTTAAGAAAACCCTGTCCGAGCCGAAACCGGTAATTAGGTTCCCCAAACACATGACCAAATAAATAATAAAAAAAAAACATGATAGTAAACATATTAATGAACATTTAAAGTGCCAATTTTTTTGCCTTTTTCTCACATAAAGCTAATTTTAAAAATATGACAACACCGTTACCGGAAGTATTTATGTTAGATCGTGTGGCGGCACCTCTGACCACAAAGTATGTGATGACGTCATTTTATGATTTTTTTTTTTTTTATCTAAACGGGGTAATTGTTTTCCAAAAAAAAATGGGAGGTCTTTGCCCAGCAGTGGGAAAAATAAGAAATAAAAATATGAAAAAAATTGTTTTTTTTTTACAAAAATAGAATCTAACCTCGATACCCAACAATACGTTTTCGGGTCGGACAGGGTTTTTTTAACATGTTGTATGTAGTAATATCAGTTATCTGGTTTCCATAGTACAAGCTCTGCTTAGTTTGGGATCAGGTAGCCGTGTGTAAAAAGAACGTCCCAGGATATTATAATAATAATAATATACAGTGTTTAAAAAGTGCGAAATAATTTAGGTACAGATATTTTACTCTAAAAAGCGTTTATTTTGACATTACAAACCAATTTCATCTATACTATATAATTATTATATTATTATAATATTATAAAGAGGAAAGATTTTATTGTTTGTTTGTTTGCATTGAGGCTCCGAAACTACTGAACCGATTTGAAAAATTATTTCACCATTAGAATGCTACATTCTCCCTGAGTAACATATATATTTTTTGGGCTTTGGCTTTGGCTATATTTTTTGGGATTCGGGATATCCGGGATACGAGACCCAGGCTACGGGATCCGGTAAAAACGGGAAACGGGATCCGAGATCAGATTTTTTTTTAATTTAAATTCTACGCGGTTGAAGTCGCGGGGAAAAGCTAGTTTGTTTATAAATATTTAGGTGTGTCATGTGCAATTGCAACTGGGGTGGTTGTCTTAGCAGGAGTTATAGACCAGTGCTTTTAGCTCAAAAGTGAAAAAATCTAATAGTAGGATGAAACCCATTGAAAAAGGAAGAGAATAAAACAAAATTTAAAGGAAAAATAATTTACGGGCGATCTGAGGTCGGGAAGTGGATAGGTGTGCGTTTTAAGGGTAGAAAACTGTTTATCATGATTTCCGGCAAAACTACAAATCCTATGGAAAAAAGTTATATAGCAAAGTTGTAGGTGATAAAAAGATCTACAACTTTTGTATTCACACTTTTTTCATAAAACCTCAAAATCTATGTGAAACATTCAAATAACCAAGTTTTTGGTTTTTTATTTTTATCTTTTACAAATATGTTTATTTTTTCCCGAAATTTGGTGAAAACTTGCCTTTTCATGTCCCAAACACACTGTAAATTTTTTTTATTTAAAATATTTATTTTTTCACCTTATTTTGACTTAATTATCGAAAAAACACCCTCTTTTTCGATCGAAAAATCACCCGTCAAAATATCAGCTTTTTTAAGAAAGTTGGTGGGCTTTTTGTTCGTTGAAATTTCTACTTTCTGATGGTATAAAAAAATATAGACATGACCAGTGCTTTTAGCTTCGAAAATGGTCAAAAGTGAAAAATCTAATAGTAGGATGAAAAATCTCACGAGTAAGTTTCCGAGGGTGAGAATGTTCTCGAGAACATTCCATCACTATTCCGAGGGATAGGTAGGTAGGTAATGGCGAGAATACTTACTTATAATGAGAATAGCCGATGAGGCGGACGGCGAAATAAGCCAGTCGTTGGTGAAGACCGGACTGCTCCACAGCAGCCGCCAACATCAAACTTCCCAGGAACATCATCACGGCATCCTGTAATAGACAGACAGACAGTGCACAATGAACGATGACTTATAAACATCCTGGGACATTCTTTTACACAAGGCTACCTGATCCCAAACTAAAGCAGAGCATGTACTGTGGAAACCAGATAACTGATATTACTACATATACTACTTGTTGTTTATAAATACATACTTTATATACATACTTACACTAGACTAGGGACCTACAGACATGTTCATGCACACAAATGGATGTCCCGGGTAGAAATCGAACGTACAACCTGCAGCGTGATAGGCGGAATCTGAACCAACCACGCCATTGGCCCTTCGAAAATTGTTGGAAAGTTAATTGGGATTCCTATTCAGTTTACTGATAATGATAGCCCTTTTTAACGTCCCACTCCTGGGCACGGGCCTCCCCTCAATGCGAGGGGGATTCGGACCATAATCCACCGCGCTGGCCCAGTGCGGGTTGGTGGATTTCGTAGTCTTTCGAAATTCAGATTTTCTAAGAAATGCAGGTTTCCTCACGATGTTTTCCTTCACCGTAAGCAAGTGAAAAAAAATCGTGAGGAAACCTGCATGTCTTAGAAAATCTAAGTTTCGAAAGACATATGACCAGATTTGGGGCTCACTTGTTAGACAAAATACAAAGACAAAATACTCACATTCATGTAACAGCGGGCAGTGTCATTGCTGGTCATAACCCCGGTCAGGGGAAATATCACTAGGGGTATGAACCCAGTAACCGCCAACGGAATGGCTTCAGTAACCCAAAATATAGCCATCAAGAGCAGCGTGTACGCACACCACTGATGCGGCTGAAATATAGAAAACACTATTAACAGCAAAGCCTCGGTAAAGTTCTAACCATGGAGTAAATACAGAGGAGGAGATGGAGTTATAAGATTTCCCTTTGAAACAACGCGTGACATTTTGCGGGGTGAGGGGTGTTTTTGCGCCCACTTCTGTAATTTCTATAGCTGTGCCCCGCAGCTTTGCCCGCGTAGAAATTGATGTGTAAGATTAGCCTATGTCTTATTCTAGAGCCTACAGTATCTACGTTTCAAATTTCATTAAAATCGGTTTAATAGTCATGGAGATACGTGGTAACAAATATTCACACATATACACACACTTTCGCATTTATAATATTAGTAGAATCTGCCGGTCAATAGCAATACTAATCGCTTCGTTCTACGTCGATGTTACTGCGTAGTTTAACTATTTCACACTAAATGTCATTAAGTGTAGGATGGTAAGAGGGACGTGCAAAGTGTTTAACCGCTAATCTTTTTTATTTTTTTACACCTCCGTCTCCACCTCTGCTAAGATGCCCTCCATTACACCCCTAAACCCTAGGCTACAAAATACATGTAGTCCAAAAGAAAGAACCACGGGAAGGTATCTCAGTACCTAAATAGTGAAAATTAAACTTACTTCTCCAGGAAAAGGTGCAACTAGTCCCAAAAGTGCCAGGGGTAAGAACACAATTAGTACACCACGCCAATGAGCTATGAAGAAGTATTTCGTCTTTTCACAGAGGGTCATATCAGGCTCCTCTTTGGTTAAGCCCCTGTAAATAAGGTATAACACTTCAGCACCTGCCATGAAGAAACGAAATGTACGTCACGACTTTTATCCCCATTCGGGGGTAGTCAGATGCATGAGTGGCCATACACCACAACATTGTGGATGTATTAAGCCAACTCAAAGGCCACGTTTCACCAGATAGTCATAACCCAAACCCAAGTATTATAAATGAGAAAGTTTGGATGCATGTATTCAATTAATTTCAACTGAAAATGCAATACCGGATGAACGAAACCAATTGAAACATTGACGAAAAAGTTACGCAATCGCCCCGCAGATAGCAACAAATTAATGAAGCTGACGTGCCGTGATGACAATAAATTTCGCTTTTTTTTTAAATAAAATTTTTGTATTGGATGGGGAGCCGTAGAAGGGATTTCTGGATTTACTCGAGCGCGGCAGATTAATATAAGGGAGGATACCTTACATATTGATCAGAACCTCCACCCAGTATGAGCCCTTAATATAGGGGGGTACGCTCAGGGGAAGCAAAAAAAAACGACCATCTGAAATACTCGAGTGCGTCAGATTAAAATAAGGGGGATTAATTACTAGCTAAGAAGTGTCAATTTTGCTATTTTGATAGTCAGTTTAAGAAATGGGAGCATCTGTAGGGTTTACTGAACACACCCTCTGAAAATCTGAAACGCTAAAGTAATTTTATTTTTAATTTTTCATGTTGGAGCATGAACAATATCAATATCAGACATGCTTGAGTATTTCCATGGCATTGTTTTATTTTACAATTTTGAATTTAATTATGTAGACGCTTCCCCCACCGCTGAAAGTGGAAACACATAGGACAATTTATTCTTCCTATCATCTAATCTACCAAATCTAATAGGTTTGCGTGACGCTCGAGTAAATCCACAGTTAGCGCATCATGGGCCCGGGCGGTATCTACTAAAAGCGCGCGCGCAAATATTTTATAAATCGGTGCATGGACAGCATGAAATAGGATCTAAATTCGTTGTAAACATTGACTTAATATATTACATTAAAAAATCTTACATCATCTTTGCGGCTTTTTCTTCTCTTCACTGTAAATAAATAATCTGAATCTTCAGACCAACAGATCAAATCTAAATCAGACAAAATACATTTTTATTCCTTCCATGTACTTTTCTGAACTTCAGATGACACAGATTTATGAAAAAAGTGTATTTTCGAATAACCATTTTAAATTTGACAGCAGACCTTTAAATTCTATATAACCAGTAGCTTTTTGCTGCAAAAAGATTTAATTAATCCATCATTCTAGAGCAATCAAGAGGGCAATAGTGCAGGGCAAACTTTTCTTTAGTCCACGAGTTTAATAATAATAATGATAAAGTCATTTATTTCGGATACAATCCATAGGTACTAAATAAAAACTAGAGCATTAGTAATTATGAAATTAAATTACTTAAAAACAGTTTTAGGAACGGCACTGAGCTGTGTAAATTATATGGGCTCGCGTCCAATGCTTCATGAAAGTACAGTCTGCTTCTAATCTTTGGGAAACTGTGTCCAGGAGGCTGTCAGTCCTCCCCGTATTCTGTTTATATCGATGATATACATTTTCGCACTAATGCCGCCCAAAGATATACAACAAAAGAAACTTTATTCAGTGGTTTCTTTTAAGTTTCAACAGCGTGACGCCCGGCGAGCCATTATTGGAGGATCGAGCCACGATACCGGGCAACAGGCGAGTTAGCGCAGCCCGCCAGCCCGCCAGCCCGCCCGCCCAGTCGACGAGCCGCCGGCCGCGCGTTTACACGACAACCCCGCTTCAGTTCCCATTCAGCCGTACGACGCCGTAGAACTACGATATCGAAATCAAACATTAACTAGTGTTCATTAGTGACAATACGGAATGTAAATTACATGTGATACACCGTGATACGTTTAGGATAGTCAGCGTGGAGGATGACAGTCATTAAATATTCGTGAAAGCATTTCAGTTTTACGGATCTGGCAACGGTACGCGGCTCTATCAACAGGTTAGTTTTAGTTTTTTTAACTCGTGTGAATCATTAGCGTGTTCTCGGTTTCAGCATACATAAAATGGTTTAAAATTGAAACATAAATATACCTAATTGCACTACGAAAATTAAATGATGCTTGAAGTTAATTTTGTTAACTTTAGGAAATTATAATTGGGCTGGTAACTGTATAAGTATAGTATAATTAGCCGTTTAGCAATGTGGGAGCGATGCCGTTTGCCTTGCGTTTGCGTTTGCGTCTATAGGCTACGGTTACTGCTTAACATCAAGCGAGCCATATGCTTGTTTGCCACATAAAAAAACCTGGAGTTCAAGCTACCATCAAACACTTTCAAAGCTCTATATTGACTGCGAAAATAGTTTTTCAATGTACAAAACAATTGAGTTTCCTATAATTATAGCTCGGTTGTGATCTTCGCAAGATTACGTAAATTGTGAGCTCTAATGGATTCCCGAGCCCTTCCTTCTTAACAGATTAACTCTCGGAAGATGCAATCTAACTTCGAGATGAAAATATTTGGATTCGGTTTTAGAGCGAATAGTCTATTTAACTTTAAATTAGATATTTATAGCTTTAAGTTAACGGGTAAATAAATAAGTAAGTAAGTCGTTTAATTAAGTAGTAAGACTATAATGAATAAAATGCCAAACCACGTTTGAAAGATTATTAGCTTTTTAACTTTTCTAACGGAGGCTAACTAATAAAACAAATTTTCTCTCCCTGGATAAATTTGCAATGTAGCTATTAATTTTAAATTGTATAATTTTAAACTTTATTTATTATTTTTAGTGAACACGATACGAACCTATTTAGATTTGTGTGCACTTTTAGAGTCACAGAACATTAAATAAGTACATTGTGTCGCCATTTTTATTAATCGAAGGGCATAGGTTGATCAAATTACTAACTCAGTTTCTTTGGAGTTGCGTCCTTCATCATTTATGCTTCTTAGCATAATAAGGACCTATAAGAAAGCAAGTTCATTTTTAATCCGTGGATCTCGTTTGCCCAGTCTTCTTTTTCCAAGCCCTATCACTTTTTTTTTGTTCTGGGGTAGTCTGTTTGACAACCCCGATTTATCTGATTGCCGTGTCTGATTGACGTGCCGAGCCGATTTCAATACTTTAATTTAAATTAAACCAATATCATAATAGGCTATCCAGGGTAAAAAAATAACCAGTGCGCAAATTTTTATATGTTATACAAGTTATACAATAGATGTGTCCATATGGCGCGCATGCCTCACCCGAGCACTCATATTATGACATTACATGTATGCGTTCCGACGTCAAAAGTGAGTGCTCGCGCGAGGCATGCGCCTGATGAAGACGCCGCCATTCGCGAATTTTAAGAAACGCATTTTTTTTTATTTATACAAAAAAATACAAAAGTTGTCGCTTACGCAAGATGTTTACTTTGAAACATTTTTATGGTCACCCGCCGGCTTATTAGCTGTTGGCGCGCTCGCCGTGATGCAGCAAGGTCACTGATACCTAACTAATTTTATTAGTGTCGTTTAGATGCTAATTTATTATTCCATTTGCTAATTTTTTACTCGGATAAAGTACAAAAAATCATATTTAAAAAGTATAAGAATAATAAAATGGTAATTAAACTTATTAAATTACCAATATAGAACAACATGAAAAAAATGTCCTGTTTACATATTTATTACTATTATAACTAGTTATCTATAGACTAAATATCAATGGTGATCTTTATAATATTTATAAGAGAATTGAATTGAAATTGTCTTAATACTGTTTATATCAAAGCGACACAAAGGATAGTGGGCACCAAAGCCGTCGTTTAAACTGTATTTATTCAGGGACCGCAAGTGTTTGCACCCTGAGTAAGCATCCTTTGATGCCAGCTTAAGTTTGCCATTACCCCTAGCTATAGTAAGTCATTATTTTGCAGTGTCTGTTTACAAAGGTTGTTGGGGACTTTTAGTGCGGGTATATTTTGCGGCTAAGCGCTTTTCAAACTAATAAATGTATGTAAGTACCGCACTTTCGATACTGACCTAGATGATAGATAAATACTAATAGCAAAATAGGTAGGTTCTTGCCGACTCATTGTTAATGCTAGTGAAATCTGCAGTATAGAAAAGTGGCAAAAGAATTGCCTGCTTTTATTATTGCAGAAAATAGTGTATTTAGACAACATTTTAACCCCCGAACTATAAAGTAAGTAATAATCGATTAACAATAGCGCACTTCTGGATTTTTCCAAATCTATGTGCAAACTTTAATAAGATTATCACTCGCTTACGGTGAAGAGAAGCATCGTGAGGAAACCTACATGTCTTAGACATGTGAAATCCACCAAGCCTCACTGGGCCAGTGTGGTGGATTACGACCTAAATCCCCCTCGCATTGAGGGGAGGCCCGTGCCCAGAAGTGGGACGTTAAAGGGGTTATTTTTTATTACTTTTGAAGTAACACTTTTCAATAAAAAGCTCTAATGTATAAAAATAGGTTGACTCGTTACGTATCTACATGACTCTCGAGTGGATTTGCTGATATCGCGATACAAAAGCCTCTCAGTGCCTATCGGGTGACACGTATCAGCTGATTCTATCAACTGATTTAACTATACCACTAGTCACGATAAAACAACACGATGTATTTTTCAAAATCCGGAATTTCAATAATACCTCGAAACTAGCGTTTTACTGTATCATTTCAAGAATGGAATCTCTTAAACCTATTAGCCGTCAGCAAACGGTACCGGCTTAGACTTATAAGAGGAACATTGTCTAATGATCCTCTTAGGTACATACCTAAGTACTGATGCCAGACTGATGCCAGATTGATCGCCTGGTCAAGAAACGTATTGTAGTCATTCCTGTAGAGATGTACCTACCTACGTGGTTCACAAAAATAATTTTCAATCCTAATCAAGATAACGGATTGGATTGATGCCAGATCGATCATCTAATTGCCCTCTAGCACTAAAGATGCAAAGAAATCAATGTACTGTGCTCTCTCTACTATTGTCAACTGAGTATATAAATAAATATATAACGTCACGACTTTTATCCCCATTCGGGGGGTAGTCAGACGCTTGAGTGGCCATACACCACCACATTGTGGAGGTATTAAGCCAACTCAAAGCCCACGTTTCACCAGATAGTCAGAACCCAACGTGACAGGTGGTGAACCTTGTCGCCGTGTATACAGGAACTGACTATTACCTAATCCCGAGGGATAGGTAGGTTTCCTCACGTTGTTTTCCCTCACCGTTAGCGTTATATAAACTTATATACAGCTTTGTTTCGTTACTCGTCATAGTAGCAATTTACATTAAAAAGTACTGTCCAATCAAAATGCAACGCCAGTTATTTCTGAAACTATATTAATATTCCTAGAATAATTTTATGTCAAGATTTAAATTATGACACAAGTTTTAGGATTGCAAGCGCATGTTGTATCGTATTGTAGACTTTTACGAGGCGCGAGATTCATCGACATAATATATTTAGTTGACTGTTGCTTTTTAAAGTATCTATTGTGCCTACAGCAATGTCACTATTATTATATTAAAACAATATTCTATTCAAAATATAATAAATAAGAATATAATAAATTTAAATAGAATATTCTATTCAGTCAATAGTTCTTCGACGAAGCGTGATTTAGTGGATTGGATTTCGGGGTTACATAGTAGTTTGGTGGTAGATTCAACCTGTAGTCAATTGACTACAGCTACATTTAAAAACCTTTAAAATATTTGTTAAGTACTATTACTAGTCGGTCGCGGTAAATAGCTGGATGCAAGCAGCACAGGACCGGTCGTTGTGGAAAACCTTGGGGGAGGCCTATGCCCAACAGTGGACGTCTATCGGCTGGCATGATGATGATGAAGTACTTTCTCAAAATGTAACATCGATAATATTGTGCAAACCTCTTTACTGTGTTTATCACATAAAAGGAATAAAATACAATTATTATGGTACTTATCCCATTTTACCACTTACTTTGAGTACCTACTTAAAATGTCATGCCAATAAACAATGTGAGTAATGTCACGTTACGATATCACATCACCGCGATTATTTGGCGAGTTTCCATACTGTCAAGATGTAGAGTATAATGAACTGTTTATCGTCGTTTGTATGTGGATGATATTATTGTGGTACCCGTTTGTTTATCAACAGTTAAGGGGGCGTCCATAAATTACGTGAGATAATTTTTGAGATTTTTCCACCTCTGTTTTACCCAATTTAACAAGAAACAGTTAAACTAAAAGTTAAAGTTAAGTTTAGTTTTAAAAAAAATGTAATTTTACACTGTTTCTTGCGGTAAAAAAATTACGTGAGATTTGCCGGGACCCCCACTCTCCCCCACGTGAGATTTGGTGAGATTGTGCTCGACCCCCTCCCCCCATAAATGCCTCACGTAATTTATGGACTCCCCCTAACGACCATGTTTCGGATAACCTATATGGAATTATAGCTGTGCCCCACGGCTTCGCTCCGCTCACGTGGAAAATGATGTGTAAGATTAGCCTATGTCCTATTCCAGAGCCTACAATATCTACGTTCAAAATTTCATTAAAATCGGTTTAGTAGATATGGAGATACGTGGTAACAAACATTCACACACACACACACACTTACTTTCGCGTTTATAATATTAGTAGGATACCTACTAAGGAACTTTAATAAGGATACTACCAAGTTAATGGAATTAAAACTGTATAATCAACATGTATTTACAAGTGAAACATAAAATAAAGAATGGTTGGTTATTTACGTATTAAAAATAATGCTAATTTCCCCACCTATTTTCTTGGAGGTAGAGTGTAGCCAACGATGACGCCAAGGTTTGACCCTCGGCGAGTCCCGGGGAAAAAAGCTAAGTTGTCTTGGAACCCGCACGAATTTAATCAGAAGGAATGATAGGAGGAGTTGGAAGAGGATTATCCACTAGAGCAGGATCCATCTATTATTAGAGTGTAGCCAATTAACTGCAGCTCATATATGGGTATGGCTTGACCGAGGAAGTAGCATGGGATTGCAAGCATCTATAGGCTACAGTAACGGCTGCTGCGGGCGCTTGTTTGCCACCTTAGTAAGATAAAAAATAACTATATCGGGTGGCAGGATACCCAGAATGCTGGCAGCATTGCCACGTTAAATGGCAATGCTTATATGCTGTGTAAAATAGATGCCAGCGTTCTGATCACCGGAAATCTTCACCAGACGTTTAGCGATGTCTGTCAACACCGTTAGGACTTATAGATTTGGGAACACGTTGTTCAAAAAAGCTTTTTGATATAACAGAATTTAATCTAGCTTAGATTGCTTATTTTAATTCAAAACATAGTAAACATAAAATGTAGGACATTGATAAATCAGGAAACATCAATATCATTCCGGAGAAACAAAGTGTTTTATTTAAATATCGTTTTAATTTACAAAAGATGTAATCTAATGGGTTTGTTGTGTTGTGTGTCTATAGTTTTTTGGCAAACACCCCAATGCTATTATCAAACTTTCACTACAATTCGTATAAATATATGTTATTAGAATGCCTACGTGAAATATATTGATTGTAGATTGGGTTATTCCTGCCCGCTCTAAATCTATTGTTTTATAAAACATATTTTCCATACATTTATTCCCAGGGGCTCCAAGGCTTTCTGGATTAAAATAATAAATTAAGCTATACCTACAAATTTCGTTCCCGGGGCGGCTCCAAATTTTTAAAGTAATAACGTTAATAAAAACAATCTCACTTATTCGTAATGTGACAGAAAACCTGATTTGTTTTGGAGCGGTTGGAACGAAATAGTGGAGCGGGCGGGAATAACCCTGTTGTTTTACAATCATAATTAGGTTTGTTATGAAATTCAAGATAGTGTTATCCAAATTTATACATCTTAGGTTTAAGTTTATCACTCTTACATTTAATTTTAATTTAAAACAAAATAGTACCTATCTACCACATTTATTTACATAAGTAGACCACAATACCCACAATAGACCTATAATATATATAAAACAACTGCACATCACACTCAGTAAAGACTACTTTCTATTGTGGTAATACGATACGATAAGAACCCTCACACACGTACGTATAAGGGTATTAGCCGATCGCCTCAGTAAATATTTAGCGCTATAACAACCAAGTCTCCGGACGTAGAGACGCCGACGCGCCGTAGAACCGAGAGCTCGCAGCGGGCGATTAATTAAATCCCATAATGCCATCAAGAGCGGAAAGTGGATTTCCATAAGTAATAGAAAAAAATAACTGCTTTTAACTTTAAAAATAACACTCTACATATTTGTACGGTAAGTATTCTTCATTCTTTGGTAATGATGTAAAATCGCTGTAGACAAGACACGGCTATCAACTATACAGGGTTATTGGTAAAACACTAACAACCTTGCAGGGGCGTATTACTGACATCAAAAACAACAACTTTTGTTCTATGACTTTTTACAAATAAAAAAAAAAACAAAAAATCACTTCCTAAAATGTATGAAAAAAATTTTTTTTTCTCATCAAGAGGAAAGCTATGGTACGAGGTTGTATTCCACTTTGCCCTAAAGTACCTAAAAGTACCACGGCTATTCTCTAGATGAGCATATTTTCTTGTTTCATACATTTTAAAGTGTGTTTTTTAGGGTTCCGTACCCAAAGGGTGCCAACGGGACCCTATTACTAAGCCTACGCTGTCCGTCTGTCTGTCTGTCTGTCTGTCTGTCTGTCTGTCTGTCTGTCTGTCTGTCTGTCTGTCTGTCCGTCTGTCTGTCAGCGGGCTGTATCTAACAAACGGTAATAGCTAGAGACATGACATTTTCACAGAATGTGTATTTCTGTTGCCGCTACAACAACAAATACTAAAAATAAAATAAAACTTAAAAATAAAGGGGGTCCCCATACAATAAACTCGATATTTTTGGCGTTTTTATTGATAACTCATAAATTAAACAATATATAAAGAGAAAACTAACATTTTAACCATGAGTGATCATTATGACATATTTTAGATAAATTGTTGACAAAAAAAAGAAATGTAAAACTACATTTTTGACCCATAAATAAGTTTTAAATTAATAGTACCAGTCAAAGTAGCGCCATCTAACATTGTTATGATATCATTGGCATTACAGTGTCATAAGTAGTATAATAATTCGAGTGCAATACTAGAGATCATCTTAGCCGTATGGTTAAGGCGTTAGTCCACGTGTATGTGGGTATTAGGTTCGAATCTTACTATGAGTTGTTTTTTTTTTTTGAGTAATTCGCATTTTTTTTGTCGCCCACAGCTTAAATTAAAATAATGTTAACACTAAACTGATTTGTGCAAATACATTGTTTACGTACGTAAACATATTTGTAAATCAAGTTTCAAATGCATTCGGAGTTTCAAGCACAGAGTATTAGAACTATAGATGGCGTTGTAATAGTTTTTCACAGAATGTGTATTTATTTATTTGTGTACTTTATGTACCTATTATTGCAGGTGTGTACTAACAATTATGGGACTGAGGTGGCAAAAAAGCGTACAGCCCGCCTGATGTTGAGCAGTTTTTTTTTATGAGAGTGAGGTGGCAAAGAGTAAATAATTGTTGCTATAACAAAGATAATATAAAATAAGAACCTCATAATATATAAAATAATAGTACCGCTACGCACCACTAGATGACGCTAGATGAGCTCCTAGATCGCGCTATGGTTTCGTTTTTCAGATCGCAATATAGTCACGACCAAAATTCGCCTGCTATTGACAAGTTTTGCTTTATCTCTAGGTTTCGATCGATTGGAAATTGTTGTATTGCTTTCATAGTGTCATATTTGATGGCAGAATACTCCCGTTGCCTCCGACTATAGTGTGCGGGGATTTTAATGTAGACTTACTGGAATCTAATGAGAATGCACCTTTAAAAAAATATTTTGACCATATTGGTTTAAATTCAAAACTTCCTCGTGTTGTTACCACAACGGGTTATACTCAAATAGATAATGTGTTTATCAATATTGACTTGAATGCTGGCACATACTGTGCACTCTTTAGTTACCATAGCCCTTTATGGATACAATTTCGAATTGAGCAATAGATTTTATCAAAACTATCCGAAAAGTCAGAATAAAATTTGTATTTCTGTTGCCGCTGTAACAACAAATACTAAAACAGAATAAAAAAATATTTAAGTGGGGTTCCCATACAACAGACATGATTGCCGTTTTTATAGAATGGTACGGAACCCTTCGTGCGCGAGTCCGACTCGCACTTGGCCGGTTTTTTTTTTTTTAAAGTCATAGAACAAAAGTTGTTGTTTTTGATGTCAGTAATACGCCCCTGCAAGGTTGTTAGTGTTTTACCAATAACCCTGTATATTTGACAGATTACGGTCATGAAAGGGAGGCAATCAGTCTGCACTGTTTTATTATTGTCTCCCGCTTTGCAACGGAGGGAAGTGGATAATCTTCTTCCAATTCCAATCCTTTCTTTTGATTAAATTCGTGCGGGTTCCAAGACAAGTAAGCTTTTTCCCGGTACTCGTCGAAGGTTAAACCATTGTCGATCCTGGCTTACAGGAGTTACAGTGGTGTGAGCGTGTGGCTTGTCCGCTCCCAAATAAAATATAGTAAGTTTAGTCAGTTTTTATGTAGGCACTAGGTATACCGAGAGGCGTTGTCCTGTCCAAAAATGCACAATTATAGATTTTTCTAATTATCGGGAAACCATTCAAATTTTTCGTGTGTTGAAAGCCTTATTTGGACTATAACGGATATTAAAATAATAATAGTTAAATAGCTCCAGTCGTTCTCAATTCATACGCTTACCAACCGAACAGCATTTAATTTTTATTTTTATGGACTATAAGCACTGATTTTAACAAGACTGTTTTTTTTGTATAACCCAGAAATATACAGAGTGGCAAAAAAACAGGAAATTTAAAATGAAAACTGTTTAAAACGTGTTTAAATCATTGATTTAAATCAGAAGGAATAAATGACCGTGTTTAAAACATGTTTTAAATGATTAAAACATGTTTTAAACACGGTGTTTAAAACAAGGTGATTTTTTCGTAACAACCCTGGAAATATTGTAAAATTACATGCAGCGTTCGTTACAATGCAGAAACATGAACACATTTTGTATAGCGAGCGGTATTTAATAGCGCTAAATTATTCCTGTCTTTCAAAGTCAGTGAGTCTGTCTTCTGCCAACTCATATTTATTTTGCCGAGTAACGATAGTTTTTCTACTACAGATGTTACGTGTAATACAACCGCCATCAAATCACATCATACACAACATGCCATTAATATTTTGTAATCATGAACTATCGATGTGTTTCAGAAATTAGGTTCAATGATAATATAATAACAAAGGAGGTAAATAGGTTACCTAGACGACAAAAAGTGTTAGCATATATTATGTGCAAATAACGGAACGCATAAAACCTTTCTAAATTTTTATTTAATAACTTCGTGTTTAAAAATATAATAACATCGCTAGACTACCGCACCAACTGTATGGTCCCAAATTAAGCAAAGTTTGTACTATGGCTACCATACAATCTAGTACAATAGACTGGGGGCGAACTCAGTGACACCCAAACCACAGCAAATTACGCCTTTAGGCTTAACGCCTTTCCCGAAATCTGCCTCTGGCGGGATTAGAACCCGCAAACACGCGATGCAGTGAGTCGTACAGACGAACCACTGCGCCATCGGTCGTCCATGATAAGATGTTACTAGAAGGACGATTTTTGCAAAACTCCCAGAGCCGAGGAACCGCGTTGCCTTACTCAAATACCTATTACTGTCTTCATCAAACACTAGGGCCATGAAAAACGGCAATTCATTTAATTTAGTAAAGGTTAGTTTAAAATTAGCGACAAAGATTGAACTACAAATTCCCCTTGCGGATAACGTAAACAAAATCCGGAAAATCCGGAAATCTGGAAAATCCTTGGTATTTCCAACACAGGTAACGTGGCGCCATTGGCAGGGTGAGACAAACTGCAATAACGTCACTACAAGGTTAACTTTGTGTGCTGAACAAAAGTTATTCAATAAAAGCGTTTGCGCAAAAATTCAAAGATACAGAACAAAGTTCAGTGTATGATTATTATGGTGCTAGAGTTCGGGTGAAGCATTAAAACTGAGAGACGACGGCGTTAAACATAGTACTGAGCTCGTAAACGCGGGTGACGTCACTAGATCGTTGCAAGCAAATCGTCCGTTCACTGCAAAAGTACTATGTGAAGTATAGTATGAAGAACACTGACGTCAGTACGAGGGTCTTACGTCAGGTAACCGGTAGTTACCACCTGTGAAGGAAACTTTATGCAATAGGTTACCTTATGCCTTGCAAGTGCGCTAGACTTGACGGTCAGAGCAGTTTTTAACTTTTCTAAAGTTGAAGTCGCACTTAGCTGTTTTAGACGCTATTTGTAACTTTTTATATTGTGAGGTAGCTCCTGAATTTCAGTTGCGGTCAACATATTCGGCGGTTAGTCCCACCGATAGAAATTAGAACAATTAATCAAAGAAGATCGAGTGTCGATAGAGACGTATGATGGTAGTAAGTAATCACGGTGCTACTTACTCACTCATTGAGTACCATAGCGTATGCTCTGGCGGCAGGACCTAACGTAGGTGGTCCCTGACGCCTCGTAAGGGGTTGCCAGGTATACTGTGCCTCTTTTATAACCCCTAGGGTTTGTAGGAGAGGCCACTATAATAAATCTAAAAGCTGAGATATGGGTCCTGTCGAAAGAGACGTGAGTTAAAGCGAGACAGATGAAGTTAAAATTTTCGAAAACGCAAGGTCCTGAACGGCGTTGTATTGCCAAGACGCAAGGCCCTTAAACATAATTGCGCAGAATATGATTTAAGTTGTACATGTTTGACGGATTTCTAAGTAATGTCTATCCACAGATTTAGGAGCTACAGATGGAGCGCATAGAACACGAAAGTGAAGCCACCAAAGCAAATACAAAACAAAAAAGCGAATACAATCTCGCCCTATAACTACACAACTTTACACGCACACAAATGTATGTTTCCCTAGTGCCTCTCCCAGTTGTCACGCACACATATAATGCTACCTGGCTTCACTTCGTTTGTTGCCAAGACTACATCTGTCAACTTCTCTAATCTGTGTGTCTATCAATGACAACGGAAATTTGTTATTGCCAAGCTCTTAACTTTAGTAAAATTCGTAGTCTCATAGCTATTGAACTGCCACCGATAGCGATTTGCCGTTCGGACTGACCAATTAGAGAAGGAAACAAGGTCATTCTATCAAACAATAGGAACGTAATAGCAAGTCTGTTGGCTACCAGTCTATGGATTTTTGGCACGATGGTTATCGTATTTTCCCATTTGTTTACAGATGGCATTGAAAAGGCAGTCGTTAGGAGACATGAGGGCTAGTAAAAGTTTATATATTATGAGTACTTTACTCATGGTCCGATCTCGCGTCTTTTATATAAGCTCACCCACCAAATTTAAAATTACTTTTACAAATAGTCATTGTCCGAGGTCCAAAGGGATCCCGCAGCCAACCAAAGAAAACTTCTTGTGCAGGTCGAAGATAATTTATTGTGGACAATAAAGATAGTCATAAAAACAGTACATGCTTCGATACCGCGTACAATTTCGTATTAGCGACATCTAGTACTAACATTGTAACTAATTAACTTTACATATACGTTTCACGCCTGAACATTCCGCCCACCATGGACGAATTGTCCATAAACCTATGTCTCTATTCCGCCCACAATGGCAACAGTTAGGCTGCTGCTGAACACATAGCAAATTATTGCTGCAAAACGATCATAACGAAACTTTACAATTGGAATACTGATCAGAGTAGATCATGGCATGTTAACAATAACCAGTATAGAATGGAACAACCAATTAGTAAAAGACACATCTATAACAACGGTTACAAACTTATAAATTACACAACGTATAGGCTTAACAGTCAAATAATAAGCTTGGATACAGGTCTCTAAATGATAATATTTATCCCACACGATATATAGAGACAGCACGTAAGGTTGTCCAAGCCACTAGGATTGTCTGTTATCATGCCATACAACCATCTTGCTTGCGAGAGATCATGCACCTTCACCAAGGCTATGTTACCCACTAGCCAGTCAGCTACGAGCGACCTTTCCTCATGGAATATTTGCTAGAAATTCCCCATTTGCACCCACAAAAGAAATCCCGTCAGCACACCACAAATCTGCACAATGTCCTCTATGTGCAACAAAACGCTTAAAAGCGACCAAAAATGCCTCGAAAGTAGTGCCAGTCACCACTTCGAGGATGTATTGCACAAGTGGATATGCAGATGAAAACAACTATAACCCTTAGTGGAGCGATAACCTATTCCCTTCATGGTTCTGATGGCATTAGGACCAGCGAAATTTACACCGGTTTGATGGAAAGGACAACAAGAGTGACGCGGGCTAAAGACAGCTGAACTATCAACTGCTGATTCTTTTGAATAATGTGATGTGATGAACATAAACCTGTCAAATGCGATTTGATCAGTAATTGATGTTTTATATCGCCTACCACATCAGCCTTCTGCAATCACCCGCCCACCCTGAGGAACTCCTCAGCAATAATTAAGCGGATTGCAATAGGTGAGTTGACTACATGACAAAACTACTTCTTCGAAGCTAGTTTTCTTAAAATCTCCTTTAGAGTAATGGACTGTATTTTCTTGCAGCCATTCCTGACCGCTATAATATAATTCATTTTCAGATAAATCCCCGGGATTTTTAATCCACCTGAGGAAACGGCAACGACCCATTAATAGTAATACCCTGTTCACTGCTAAATAAATTTTCTCCCTCATTATATGCGAACTGTTGCAGTGATCGCACGGCCAAATTAGGTGCTGAGGATGTACCAAAGGTATTGTTCCAAGATGTTGAAGTTCTGAATTCAAGTACCTACAGCCTAAAAGGCGTTGAAAATCAACATCGTCCTCAGACACATTTATTTGCTTATGCATTTTCGCGATTTCAGCAACAAGACTTACAGGGTAGTAATTACCATACTGACATGGATCATCAGTAAATTGTAATTTGACCTGGGTGTGCATACTTAATACCGTGTTTTGTCGCCCAGGACTTTCGTTTAGAGGTGATTGTATACAGCCAGAGAGAATCCAACCGAGCTTGGTCTTTTGTGCCACGGGATAACCCGGCGGACCCTTGATAACACCTTCCAACAAAATCTGACTATATACTTCCGCTCCCAATAAAAGATCCACTTTGTTTGGTGTATCAAACAAAGGGTCTGCTAACTCTAAAACCAAAAGTTGGGACGGCAAAAACTTCATCGCAATCTTCCGTTCCGGAAGAATGGAAGTTATACTATTAAGGACGTGAGCTTTTACAACAACTGAAAAGTTGGGATCATGGCGTGACTGAACCCTAATTGTTACAAACCATTTAGACTGCACCGTTGCAGCCTGGTCACCGCCAAGTCCTGAAATACAGCTCACGCTTGGAAACTTCTTCAGACCAAGCATCTGTACCGCTGACTCGGTGATAAAGGATGCATGAGATCCTTGATCTAAGAGACATCTCAAAAAGAATGTACCTGTTCTCCCTTCTGCCTTAATTAAGGCAGTGGCCAACAATACGTGGCTGATCCCATTGGAGAAACAGGAAACAATGTGTGATGCTTCGCCTGGTGATGCTAATGATGGTGATGGAGCAGGTTCCGCACCATCTTCATTGTGACCACTGGACTCGTGATCACCGCTGGGGACCGCCTTCGGATGTAGTAAGGAGTGATGCCTCCTCCTACAAATACGGCAATTGGTAGACTGACGACATGAATATACTGAGTGTGAAGAACCAAGACAATTAAAGCATAACCTATTGGTTTGGACAAACTTACGCCGCTCATCTACATCTACTTTAGCAAACTTCTTGCAATTGATTAATTTATGAGACTCAGAACAAAAATTGCAAGATTCTAAAGCTGAGGCTGCATGCGTAACCTGTGGTGAATGAGTACTTGTTGACTTATTAGTATCTAAAAATTCAAGTGATCTAAAGCGTTGAACTAAAAACTCCTTAAAATCGCTTAACTTAGGTAACTCATTAGTATGCTTACTAACTTGTACCTCCCACAACTTTCTTGACTCTGTATCCAGCTTCAAACTAACAATATAAATCACAATTATATCCCAAGAGGAAATGTCAACCTTCAAATTTTCTAGGGCGTGCATACATTCATTAGTGGTGTCTAACAAATCCTTTACAGCATTGGCCGATTCAGATGATACGTTCTTCTGACTCATAAAACGCTTTAAGATGCAATTAGCCAAATGTGTTTTGTTATTATAGCGAAGTTCCAATTGATCCCAACACGTTTTATAATTCGAAGCAGTAATAGGAATATGCCGCAATAACTGTTCAGCTTCACCTGCCAAATGACTTTTTAAATAATGAAGCCGTTGAACATCATCCAATCCTTTATTGTTGTGAACCAAAGATATGAATAAATCCCGAAAACTAGTCCACTCGGTATACTGACCGCTAAACATGGGTAACGTAATTTTCGGCAATTTAACACTAGAGGATTGGTTGACCTTTGACGCATTAACAACTGAATTAGACATAGAATCAGAAATGGTCTTAAGTTTAAGTAGAGCCTCCTTCAACTCTGTCTTATACTCCGTACATAGTTCTTCAGTTTCATAATAAGCATCAGTGGTACAGTAACTCGACTTTTTGAACTCTTCGCTTTCGAACTCAGACACGATCATCTTATGAGTATCACCATATGCACTCCAATATTTTTCCAGAGTCTCAAGACGTGTCTCCAAGTACGGTACTGTAATTCGCTCCTTGGGAGTTTTTTTATAATAAGCTCTCGCCTTCTGAATGCTTAGAAGAACATGTTCCTGAATTTTAATATAAGTCTCCATTTTTGTCTAATTTGTTCTATGTCCAATGTGAAACTATCCTAAGTCATTTACTTAGGCGCCCAGAAATATAAGTTATTGAAGCTTTCAATTTATTTGCTCAAATTCTTCTAAGTGTTTGGCACTTCGGTCGGAAAACGGGCATGGATTCCCCGTGTTTCCACTTTTCGCCAAACTATTCTAAGTCCAAACCAACTAATTCCAAAATTTTCTAAGTCATTAATTTCTTGAATTTTCAACTAAGTCAATGTAACCATAGAAAGTACTCACAGTTTGTCATTTTCACACACATCACTTTTTTCCTGGCCCAACTTACTTGCCGCTACCACTTGTGCGCGCCACTGCTTTCATGGCCCCACACTGTTCCATCAGTCACTGACAGTCGGGGCTCCGCTGCTGCCTCTCACGCTCCAAGGGTCTGCCGTCATCTTCTTCAAGTCACTATCCGACTCGCACGGACCATGTCCGCGGTCCTAAGGGATCCCGCAGCCAACCAAAGAAAACTCCTTGTGCAGGTCGAAGATAATTTATTGTGGACAATAAAGATAGTCATAAAAACAGTACATGCTTCGATACCGCGTACAATTTCGTATTAGCGACATCTAGTACTAACATTGTAACTAATTAACTTTACATATACGTTTCACGCCTGAACAGTCATCATACGAGATTTTAATGAATTGACTTATTTAAAAAGCTTTAATCGTGATACCAACCTTGAAACGGTTCGTACAGTTTCAAGGTTGGTATCGCGATTATACTGAATTATTTTATCACTTCATTTGCCGTTAGACATTTCATGTTTATATTCCTAATCGTTTTCATTTGATTTTAAATGCCGTGGCGTGAAAATATTAGTAGGTATGCAAATTATAATAAAACAAATAGGCATATAATAACAAATTATAATAGGTCATGATATATAATAATGATTAATAGATTATAAAAAATATAAAATGTACAGATAAACCAAACATCGACTCAGTCTTTTTGAGTGAAGTTACTACTGCACCAAGCCAACTTGGAACTCGGATGGAATGCGGCTTCCGCGCCCCCATACCGCCCGCACACCCGCCACCGCCTTGCTTCGTGCGCCTGCCATACCCGCACAGATGACGACACATTTGACAGGTTCCTAGTTGGCTTGGTGGAGTAGTAATAAAGTTTTTATCGCACATTTTAAGCTTGATCAAAATTCCGTGTCGCCATGACATTGAGAAATATCGAAATAAACCGAGAATTCAGATAAGAAAAATAGTTGTAACGAACGAAATACGTCTTTTTAGATAATAAATAACGATCTCAGTGACATAAATTAGAGGAAATATTTATGTGGTTGGTATCTCAGACGGGCGCCAAGTTGAGCATGCTCATCGGTGATAATATTAGACTACGGTAACTGCTTAACATCAGGCGGGCCGTACTCTTGTTTGCCACCTCAGTCCTATAAGATAATCGCCTGGACAATTGCCTGGACAATCGATACCGTACAAACCGATGTACAACCTTATAAATATTTTCGATGAAGAAGCTGTCATAAATGCCAACATTGCATGTTAACGTTTTTAAGCACGTAAACCTGTAATATACTAATTTATAGGTTTGTACAATACTTTACACAGGTTATAGTGATTAACAAACAACAAATTAGAGGTTAATGGATTTCTGAAAAACTTTCTTTACTTCGTGAAAAATATAACTGTATCAAAAATACTTTTAAAATGAAAATGATAAGACACGTTTCCATCCTCAAACGAGAGCTAATCTATCTGAGACGTTGCAGAAATTAAAAGGCGGTTTTTTATGTAAGCCAACAAGCGTTTATACGCATCGCTCGAATTTGCAGAAATTTAAATGCTAATACGGCAATCCACCACTAGAAAACAAACATTCCTTGTTTGTTTTCTAGTGGTGGATTAATAAAGAGTTATCTATCTATCTATCTATCTATAAGGGTATATTGCGCGCACGTCGCCTACTGTAGGGTAGAGGGACCGGAGAAATAACATAAAAGTCTATGGAAGTCTATGGAAATCTTGTTTGCCCCCTCGGTCCTATAAAAAAAGTAAAAAACGCAAATTTGCATAAAGGACAGCAACAGTACAGAAAAAAAAAAAGAATTAAAAAGTCAACCATTTTTGAAAGACTTTTTTAACAGCACAGTATCAAAATATATTGATGATACATACACTTCATTGTTGTCATTATAATCAAAATATCAAAATAATCAACTGCTACTACTGAAACTTATTTCATATGGCACCAAAAATTGGTGCCGGTAGAACTAAATACTGATACGCTGAGCAAGACATAGGATACTCTATGTATCTCTTTTACACTAACGGAAATGCCTATGGGTGTATCACGCTTACACAGCTGTCAAAATGTCCACAGCAACTGTATCTTGACTATTTCTTTTTCTTCCTCTACGTTATTACGTAACCCTTATCTTTCTTCCTCTCACAGATTGAACTGAAAAATGGAGACAGACAAGATGTCGACAGCTTCGTCCGTGGGAGCTGAGAGGCGGCCATTACTCCAGGCTCTGGTGATCGAGAGACGCATTCTCTTTGGGTGCACCATCATAGTAGGACTCTGCACTTTCCTATGGATAACAGCGGTTTGCACTGAGAAGTGGATGCATATAGAGGGTGGAAAGGGTAACAATCTTTTATTACTATTAGTTACTAAATTCCGTGCTTCGGAGGCCACGTTAAGCTGGCAGCCCCGGGTATCGTTCTAAAATCTTTGACACAAGTACCACGTAAGATTTTGTCATTCCAAGCCGCCAGAAGCCTGAACAATCTGATAGAAAATGGTCTTACCCGTAGGTTGCAGATGGTCCCAGTAGTTGGATCTCGGAGGGTAGATAGAAATCGCTCCGTGTAAATATCAGGCAAAATCAGGGTAGACTTAAAGCCGACCCATAATAATTGGATAAGGCTAAGAAAGAGTTAGTGTGCACTTTTATGGAATTTTCGGATTTCATGTGCGGATCTCATTTCCAATTGAGAGTATAACTTGCTGTACGGTGAAGGATTGAAACTTTCTTTCAATCTTAGCTTCTCAAACGCTGACATCAAAATCCGAACAATAGCAGATGATAATTAATTTAGTGAGAGTTATGTTAACATTAACGCATGATTGATGATCGTGTTCACATCATACTAGTCGTTAATCAGCCGAGCAAAGATGATGTAGTGTTCTACCACTCAATGTTAAGGATAGATTACCTCACTGGGGACAAGTCAGTAGTTAACATAAACCCATTTATAGTATACTATAATATACTAACGCGCGTTAATGTATTCACACAGCTTTCGCTAAATTCTCTGATGATATTTTCCATACTAATTTTATTCCTTATACCCACAGCACATGCGTTGCTTAGTTTAGGACCATACAGTTCGTGTTTTAGTCTGGTGATATTTATAAAAACCCTATAATTTTCAAAAAATATTTCTTAGTGTTTCACCTACATTATACATATTATAAGAAACTTTTGGGCAACATTTCATGCATCTGGCCCAATGTCTTAGGTTGTGCATTGTCTGTCTGTAGAAAAATAAATAATGTCTGGAAGTGCATGATAGTAGACCATACCTTGTAAGACGAGTCAAATATCAGCTAAAAACATATCAAAAATGTTATAAATTCGGTTTTCAAGAAGTAAGTTGAATAAAGAATTAAGGACTGAGTTACATTGAAAAATTTGGCAGTAAAAATACTTTTGCAATAATATTGTTACAATTTACTGTAGTGTGGATGCAAGAGCATGTTATTGGGGGATTATGTTCTTTTAATTTTCTCTTAAAACATTACGGCTGTATGTACCCAATTTATATTTCATCATATCTCATGCCAACAGAATTAATTGCAACAGCATGTTTAGATTCCGACATGATTGTCATGTATTAATACCTGACTCAATCTCAAACAAATTTTCATTGAACATTGATATAGTGTTTTGTTTTATTAGTTACCTATAAGTCTAATTACATACGAAATAGATCAAACGGAAATATTTTTACACAATAAAAAGTTTACGAAACGAAACTTTTAGTGGCTCTAGATTCGTAGTTACGAACTCGGATACTTACCAAAAGGGAATAAGCCATTTAGACCTATCTAATATTTGTTGGCTGAGTTGTCTCAAGCATACTTTAACCCTAATCGACCCTAATCGACTCACCGGAGCAACCCTAGATTTTATCAAATATAAAAAAATCGGTGCCAATCTATAGTAGGTAGACTTGGCATACCAAGATTGGCACCGACTCCAAATACTCGATAACACACCATCACGTCTGGTTTTCCCGAAGGGTTAGGCAGAGGTGGTAATAGAAATATTATTTCAGGCTTTTTAGTGATCCAGGTTTTTTTTAAGTCGGTTTGTTTTTTTTTATAAAAATATTTTTATTTCACGATTTTTAGTGGCGCCATACCAATGAACATTTTGGCATATTGAACCGTATGAAGTAAGCCCAACAAAAGGTAACTGCTGTAAATCTTTGAGGAATTCCCTCGACTGTCTATGGTCTCCATCATCGGACCTGTAATGGCACTTATAACTCATATGGGTGCAAAGTTCTCTCCAATACAAATTAATCAAGCCCAAACACCAGGTAATTGCTGTAAATCGTTGAGGAGTTCTCTCGACTGTCTTTTGGCTCCATCATCAGATCCCTAATGACAGTCACAACCCATCTAGGTGTAAAGTTCTCATCAATACAAATTAATCAAGCCCAAACACAAGGTAGCTACTGTAAAACGTTGAGGAGTTCCCTTGACTGTCCTTCGTCTTCATCATCAGACCCCTAATGACAGTCACAACCAATCTAGGTGTAAAGTTCTCATCAATACAAATTAATCAAGCCCAAACACCAGGTAATTGCTGTAAATCGTTGAGGAGTTCTCTCGACTGTCTTTTGGCTCCATCATCAGACCCCTAATGACAATCACAACCCATCTAGGTGTAAAGTTCTCATCAATACAAATTAATCAAGCCCAAACACAGGGTAGCTACTGTAAAACGTTGAGGAGTTCCCTTAACTGTCCTTCGTCTTCATCATCAGACCCCTAATTACAGTCACAACCCATCTAGGTTTAAAGTTCTCATCAATACAAATTAATCAAGCCCAAACACCAGGTAATTGTTGTTAATCGTTGAGGAGTTCCCTCGACTGTCTTTCGGCTCCATCATCAGATCGACTCCAGACCTTCATAAAAAAGTAGTGCTTTAAAATACTTAATGAAAAAAATTACAAACGCACTAGTCGCCCCTACGATTTTCGAAGGTTCCCCTCGATTTCTCTGGGATGACATCATCAGATCCTGGTTTCCTTATCATGGTACCACCGCTGGAATATCTCCTTTCCAACAAAAAAAGAATCATCAAAATCGGTTCATAAACGACGAAGTTATCCGCGATCACACATAAAAAAAAAAAAAAAAAAAAAAATATATACGGTCGAATTGAGAAACCTCCTCCTTTTTATTTGAAGTCGGTTTAAAAATAATAATATGTTTCTTTGCATATACAAATAGGGTTGCCGTAAAAATTAAGGTCATGGCTATGATTAATTAAAATAATAAAAACATTTTTTTTTAAGAATAACGCTGTTCTTCTCACTTTCTCCAATTCTCACTGTAACAGCACTCTGTTTCACTGTGCAGATCATACTTACTTTTTCTACTACTTCTTGCTGTGCCTGTCCACTATTGGAGGTTGTATCAGCTCCACAAACCTGTATTCTGTGTTCTACTATGTCGATGCCACTCCACTCCGTTATATTACGTAGCCACGATTTCTTTCTTCTTCCAACGCGTCGCTTCATCTTGATAGATAGATAAATAGATAGATAACACTTTATTGTACACCAGTCAAATACATAAACAACAATGACAAACAAAACAAGAAACAAACACAGAACAAAACACCTTGATGTTGCCCATCATAATAAGTTGGAGAAGATAGTTCCGCTCGTGCCAATCATACTTACAGGGAATTACATTATAGGTACCTATTTCCCAGAAGTTCTCATAATTAATCAAGGCATTACTAATGTGGCTGGGGTAGAGTTAACTTTCAGAGAAAAATGTGCAAGAGAATAAATGTAAGTAATTTCTGACAAGTGTTATTTAAATACTCGATTGATGTATATCAGTTCACACAGATGTTCAGTTATCGATACGAGTGCATTATCAATAAATCCCCGTGACATATCGATGGAGCTTAATATTTATTGCGTACGTCATAACAGAACGGTAGGAATAGGCAGAGACCGATAGCATTTTGTGAGTGTTCAGAATATATTTGCAAGCCGTCATTCTCGAAAAATTCCCGTTATGTTGGTATATCGCAGGCAGAGTTGGGCAAAATTTAATTGCGATTAATTAATTGTGACATCACATACAGTTAGCAATTAATTAATTGAAATTAAATTTTGCCCAACTCTGATCGCAGGATTGATTCGTGGTAGAGATAAGCTGTAGCTGTAGACTGCAGCTCATGTACGCGCTGGCTCAACCGGGGTAGTACCACCCTCTCACGGAAGCTCGGCGTAAAGTAGCTATAACAGCTGCGTTTCGTACAATGAGTGAGAGAGCCGGAAGCGCAACACACCCCCTTCCCCTACCTCTGTTCAACTTCCCTTCAGGTCGGCAATGTGCGAGCGACGCCTTTGGTATTGCAAGCATCTGTAGGCTACGGTAACTGCTTAATATCAGGCGAACAAGTTGCCAACAACAACTACACAACACTGGCGAACAAAGCGAACATGTTGGTGAACAAGTTGCTAGAATTTTCTAACATGTGTATGCATTGGTTGATTGACTAGAAAAACAACATCATAACATCAAATGTAGAAGAATTCAGGTAATTGAATTTCAATAAACAAAGTTGTCAGATTTCTTCACGGATGTGTTTATTTACATTCCCGTGGTGATACATTTTCGAAGTTATTTCAATATCTTTACCAGTCAGTTCCCATTTTTTACCGAACTTTTCTACTGGCTACATTATTCAGTGTTCTTACTACGCATTTTAAAATACTTTTCAAACAAGCAGTAGGTACTTAGTTGCAGAGATGATAAATCTGCATCTGTATCAAAGCATTGCAATATGGGATTCAAGATAAATTTGTAATGTGTTTCTGCACTAATTTATTGTAGTTTATTCTGGTGAGTATATTTTTGCACGGGAACGCTAAATCAATTTGATTTCATCTATTACTTACATCAGAATACAGATGAATTGCTTTCGTTTCTGATATTTGAAAATTTAAAGTAATTTTGATTTGAGTTTTCTAATTTATTGGCTTATTACACAGAGGAGTCTTTATAAAAGTAATTTTTATAGACAAAACATCGACTTATTTTAAATTTTGAGTACCTAAGTAGGTACCAAAATAAGTGAGTACTATTACTACTATTAATTAAATTTGCACCTAGTTTGCACCTATAATTGTTGCATTTCACGAGTACATTTGGCTTGAATCTTATGTTTTTCGGAAGACGTGAAGTTCTCTAAATGATTGTGGTAGAACCAGATCGGTGGATTTTGTCTCGAATCCACTCCTCATTGAGAGGGAGTGTGCTGCCCCCTCTTAATATTAGGCCAAATACCATAACGGCCCGGCCACGACCTTGTCGCTATCAGCGACAGAAGCGTGGGGGGTACTAAAATTCAAATACGGGGGTACCTGTACTTACTTCTAACGTAGTTTTAGGGTTCCGTACCTTAAAATAAAAAAAACGAAACGCTTAATTAGGATCACTTTGTTGTCTGTCTGTCTGTCAAGACAATGCACACCCCAAACCGCTGGTGTTAGAAACATGGAATTTTGAAAGTAGGTCCCTTTATAACGTAGACATTCACTAAGGAAAGACTTTAGAAAAATCCACCCCTAAGAAGGTAAAATGGGGGGTAAAAGTACGTATGGGGTCCCAATTTTTCTGAAATTAAGAACATGGAAATTCGTATGTAGGCTACTTATTACAAATAAAAAATATACTTTTTAGCGTTTTTGAAAATTTAACCCCTATTAAGTCTGTACGGAATCCTCAGGGCGCGAGTCCTACTCACACTTGTCCGGGTATTTTTTAAAGTTGACCTTCCCCAAACCTACACACTAGGTACCGCAACACACGTGTGAAGTTACGTTACTATTCTAGTTCACCAATGTTGTGGTGTTGACGTTCCGAAGAACACTGTCTTTTAACTGTCCCACTATTAGACTCAAGGCAGTAGGTATATTCTTGTTGTGATATCTGTTACTATTGAATGACGTGCATTCAAGTTACAAAGGAAGTTAGGTTCTTTAGACTTTTCAGCTTCAGTTATCTATACAAATAAATATGGAAATATGGAAAATTAAATTTTTTGAGTGTTCTAATCAAAACTACTACTACTACTTACTATCTTTTTTAGTATAAAATATATTTTTCTTTTCTTTTTATCTATTTTCGTTTACTATAAAGGTATAGGGAAACGAGCTAAGTATTTATTAAAAGAATCACATCAGTGAGTTATTAATTGCGAACACATGGCATCGGGTTCAGTGGCCTTTAGTCTATTTCCGTTCCACGAATAGAGAACATAGAGCTACAATAGTGTAGATTTTATCACGATAACGTGTGTTGTGTTATTTCGAAATATTGCCAGATCACGGGCGAGGTTTCAAGGTATTTTAAACGGAAGACATTAGATGTGTCCATATGGCGCGCATGCCTCACCCGAGCACTCATATTATGACATTACGTCTATGCGTTCCGACGTCAAAAGTGAGTGCTCGGGTGAGGCATGCGCCTGATGAAGACGCCGCCATTGGTTATTTGTCGTAAAAATTTGGGGCAATGTACAACTGCTAATTTGTCAGATAATTTTGGTTTATACAGACGGGATTACGTGGTCAGGATTGATTAATTGTGCGCCATTCTATTCTAGTCTTTAAAAATATACTAGACAATTTTTTTTTGTTAATGGCCTCTAGACAAAAATATTATTGTTCACATAGTGATTAAAATTGATCTGACTGTTTGTTACTCACAGCGCTTTACTGAATGAATGCACGTGAATGTATATGTGTGATATACGGTACTTATAACAAAAAAAATAAAAAAAACATTTTTTATCTGCCTGTTTGTTCGCGCTACTTTCCGAAACGACTGGGCCGATTTTGACGGGACTTTTACTGGCAGATAGCTACTGTTATCAGGAGTAATTTAGGCTATTTTTATTTTAGCGAATAGAAACACATTAACACATATTTTTTGTTAAATTCCACGTGTGTGAAGTCGCGGGCACATCTAGTATACTAATAAAAAATAAGACGAGCCCGCTGAGTTGCTTGCCGGATCTTCTTAGGCCGAGGTCACGGTCCGATCCGGTCGCAAAGGATAAGAAAAATGTAAAAATAACTATTTATGAGAGCCCCAAAGGTCTCAAGAAAATAAAACATTTTGGCCTAGTCCCAAAAAAATCGCTTTGACTTTGTAACGTGTGCCCTTTTGGCCGCAACTACATTGTTGATACATTGTAGATTCTACAAGTCCCGAGCAGCGCGCTTGAGTAATCAGATTATGATGTTACGTATACGTGGTCAGACGACAAAATAATTATTATAAAGCACGGTCTGCAAGGGCTAGCTTAAAATAAATAGATAATTGTGTAAGATAAACCTATTTACGTTTCAGTTTATTTTAGTTTTCGAGGTGCTCATAGCTAGCTGCAATAACTGATCGGTAAACCATCGGAAGTTAAGCCACACTTGGCAAGGCTAATCAGAGATGGGTGACCATTTAGTGACATTTGAACTGAGTGTCGCCATGCTTCGCAGGGCACGTAAAAAAGCGGTCCCGATTGTTGTATTCTGGACAGCAGTCGTTAAGCCTAGTCAGAGGCATTCAGGCGGCTTGAACAACCCTGGCACCAGGTTGGCCACTAACCATACGATAAAAAGAATAAGAAGTTACGTTGCACAAAAGCAGTAGTACTCTATGAAACTCAACTTAGTAAGGAAAGCCTTTTCTGACCACAGCAAACAATGTTAGTTATTTCGAGAGCCCTTCAAAGTTAGAAGCTCGCAAACTAGCATGTTATACACGTATTACGTTATACAGGGTTATTGGTAAAACACTAACAACATTGCAGGGGCGTATTTCTGACATCAAAAACAACAACTTTTGTTCTATGACTTTTTACAAAATAAAATAAAAATTAACAAAAAATCACTTTCTAAAATGTATGATTTTTTTTTCTCATATAGATGAAAGCCATGGTACGTGGTTGTATTCCACTTTTCCCTAAGTTCCTGAACGTACCGCGGCTATTCTCTAGATGAGCATATTTTCTTGTATCATACATTTTAGAGTGTGATTTTTTGTTTTTTTTTTTTTGTTTTGTAAAAAGTCATAGAACATTTTTTTTTGTTTTTGATGTCAGTAATACGCCCCTGCAAGGTTGTTAGTGTTTTACCAATAACCCTGTATAATAAGTTATTTAATTCTACATGTTACATAGGTAGAGTCAAGCAGTTCCGCTAAAAATGTAAGAAAATCGCACACTGAAACATATATACCTACATAGTTTTAATTTTTTACTATAAGATTTAGGTACTATAATTTTGTTCCTCAAAATTCAGCCTAAAACATACTTTAAACCCATTTTCATAAAAATGGATAGCAATGTAAATATCAAAGTATAATACTGGCGTCCTTGCAATAAAAAGCAGTTATTTATTTTTATTGCCCATCCAAAGACTGATCATCTCATACCTATATTAATTACACGCAAATTGATTGGAAAGTCGCCAAATGGCGGCCGTAGTTGAGTCATTAAGGACCATATGTGTATACAGTGTGTTATAGCTCTAACACCGCTAATTGTTTCCAGGTATATACCTGCCTCACGGGGGCCGGTACTTGCTGTGGAGTGACTCCGGCGTATGGGAGATCTGCCGGACTGTGTTCGAACCGGATAACCGAACCCTGGGACCACAGCCAGATGCCACTGGATTGAACGGAACCATTCGTGTTAGTAAGTACATTGTTCTTTCTACGCACGTTTGATAGCGCTTTCAGACATGCGTTTTTGCGGTTTTTTGCGCTTCATTTCGCGCTTCAAAAAGCAAAACGCGTGTACACGGGGTTGTTTCGGCGTGTACTCTCGAACCGGTGGAGGTGTCTCTCGCAGCGCGGCTCGCGATTATACAAGCTAATAAGTGCGTCAACGCTCGCGTTCGTACGAGTTGCGCGTGTAGAAAAAGACGCGCCTATGCACGCCTACACGTGCTTCGAAAAACGAGCTTATACGCTCGTATAAAACACTAGTCTGAAAGCGCTCTAAGCTGGCCGCAAATGCCCGAAATCTGTAGCGGTATTTTGGAATTTGACGTTTTCGCCCCTTATAAGTAAGCAAGTAGTTTATATTAGTGTGTGCCACGAAATTAGGCAATTCTTACCTATTTGTCTTCTTGCGAACTTGGTGAGTAAACAGCATTCTGATCACTATGGGTCGGTGAGCTTTTTAAACGAGGATATTTGCTATTTTATTTACTCGTACTTACTGTTCTCATTTAAAGCGGGAAAGGACAGGTGGACCGAACGGGGTACCAGGTTACCTACCTCAATAGATCTCCATCGAGATATTTTAGTTCCGGATGTACAAAAAAGGAAATAGTGGGAGGATATGCCTCCATTTAACAGTTGCCTTAAACCATCACTTAGTTTTTAATGAAAGGAACACTAGCTCATTATTTAGGATGACTGAACGCAAACATTAACCGTTCCTTCCGGTAAAACATTAGCTATTCTAAACAAAAATTCATCGGAAAATGGGGAAAAATGCGAAATTCCGCCCGCTAGCGAACACAGTGTACATAAAAAACATGATATGTTTGAAAAGCTCACGTGAATTTTACGCCGCACCAAAACCGCTGTTAGTTTATTTTGTTGCGGGCACCTTCTGTTTCTGCTCACTCAGTTTGTCCATTATCTCCCGCTGGTTTACTTTGCTATGTACTGTTGTTTTCTTTTCTCAGCTAACGCACTAAACATTAAATCTTCAATTAATACCCACTGTTCGTCAGCGGACTGAAGGTCGGGATGAGAGTGTATTACAGAATAAGATTATTTAGGTCGATTGCCGCAAAGGGAGTATTATAAGTTTGACGCTTCGGTTGTAGCGTCGAAGCTTCATAATCGAGCGAGTTCAATGCGCTTTTTTTTATCGGAAGAGCTCTGTTTGATAAAAAATCAGTACCTACTACCATTTTTTAATACCACACAATATGTTTTGTTTTTTCAAATAATTTGGTAAATAAACAATAAAATTATCATGACTTCTATTGAATCGGTATTATGATAATGGTGAGTGAAATTTCTTTAAAGCACATTAGTTTTGGTTCGTGAATTATTAACTTGCTCCTCCCTTATGAACTGGAACTAATTAACTTTTATGAACAAAAAATCAGAGTAAATTTTATTATGAAACTGTACGTGTGTAGTTAAGTAAATAAAGAAATAATCGCCAGAATTACACTCCAACTGTATGGTCCCAAACTAAGCAAAGCTTGTACTATGGGTGCCGTACAATGGACTGGAGGCGATCCCAGTGACTCCTAGACCAATACAAATTAGGAAAAGGCCGTTTCCGAAATTTGCCTCTGGCGGGAATCGAACCCGAAATCACCTAATACAGTAATCCGAGCGGCCTACGCTCAAACCACGCGCCAAGCAGTCGTCAAGTATCTTAAGGCCCCGCTTCCCGGCCGAGCGTCTGGTTTGGTCGAGAGCGCACTAACCCCGCCCACTTTTTTTTTTGCGAAAATATCGAAAATCATTAATTGTGACGTGAAAAACTGTAGCATTACCAAAATCGAACTTATTTTTTAAAGGTAGGTATTATCTTTCTACATCTTTAGGTGAAAAAAAATTTAGAAATTCCGAGACGTTTGGAAGAACATACAAATTTAAATTTGAAAACTGCTACATTTTGGTATTTTTTTCACATATTAAATAAGCATGAAGCACTTCCTGCTTAAAATTTAAAGATGAGGGTTCTATAAATACGGTGATATTTTTTACAACATTTTTACTCCACTCGTCTAAGAGGAGTTAGCCTCCAAACATGCCTCGTTAGGTGCCTGTATAGTCTTAAACCTTCTTAAAATAAATTATGATTTTCATCCGTCAAAATTATCTTGTTATTCTGAAGTGTACTCTGAAATTTACGAGTATTAGTAATAATAATTAGTATTAGTACAAAGAAAAACCACTTAGTATTCCGTCGATACCCGCCAAAGTATTTTTACAACGGCTAGTGTAATCTACTCTGCCCCTAATGACTGTAGAATCGGAATTCGTTCTTCGTTCGAAATAGAATTTGCAGTTTCACTTATATTTTGAGAGAATACCTACACCCATCACAAAATGCTTGAATTTTTCAAAAGTGTATGGAATAAAGAACAAATGTTCGACGTCAAAACTGAGTGCTCGGGCGCAGAATGTGCCTGAGGTAGTACCCACTTTTGACGTAGGAGCGCATAGACATAATGTCATAACACGAGAGCTCGGGCGAGGCATGCGAGGCATTAAACGCACCAAATTGAGTGATTTATTGAAGTATTTCAGGCATTCTTGTTCGTGTAAACTTTACAGGATTATCAAATGAATATACATAGGTACTAAAAACAAACAATAATATTTGGAAACCGCCAAAAAAATATTCAAGATGTTCCGGTGTTAACTCGCCGAAGATATAAAACAGATATGTAAACTTTATACAATTAATTACTTTCAAATCCGTTGTATACCTGCATGATAAACCCAATAAGGTACTCAATGCAAGTAGAAATAATAGCAGATTGTGAAATTAGTGCAAATAGCAAAACATCTCTAAGAAGATCCCATAGGTGCCTACAGTCGCATACCCATCTTTAGTAATATTTTAAGCTGAACCATCGTTATAATTGACACTCATAATTAAGAGAGCTCAGCTTATGTTGGGCATGTTAGTACTACGTGCAGGAGAATATGTCTACTGAAAACTTTGCAATTGCTTGAGGGAATTAGGAATTGTAATACCAAATACCAATGAAGAGGTAGACGTGACTCTACAAATAGTTTATCATACTAAACGGATATGTATTAAAAATATTAGTATTAAACGTGTGATAACTGATGTATCAATTTCGTGGCATGTAGAGTTCCTGTTCGAGTTCGTGCGCTGAGTACAAGTTCAGTGATTGCGATGTGAGAAGTTACCATATCTTCTAAAATAATACATAGATGCAAAATATGTATAAATTATTATCCAATGCTAATTTCAAAGTTGAAGCAAAATAAATAATGAGAAAACATTTAAACTCTTATTTGTTTGTTATATTAAATAAATGTTAGACATAGGTAAATAAAATATAATTAGATTCTTATAAAATATTATTGTTTAATAGATGTGTCCATATGGCGCGCATGCCGCACCCGAGCACTCATATTATGACATTACGTCTATGCGTTCCGACGTCAAAAGTGAGTGCTCACGCGAGGCATGCGCCTGATGAAGACGCCGCCAATAAAGAGCATTCGCAAGTTTTAAACTCATATGTAACGCTAAAATGAGGCATGTGACTGTTGCGCGCACTCGTAAATCCTACCTGTTGACAGAGTCAGGTAGTATATCTTTCAGTGAGCGTATTAACGTCACTGGTGATGGGAAGTTCTAGGGCACGTAACATAGAACAAAAGTTTTTGTTTATGATGTTAGTTATACAATCCTGTAAGGTTGTTAGTGTTTTACTAATAACCCTGTATATAACTGCCAATATAAGGAGTCAGGGTATCAATGATCGCCCAGGAAATTATAAAATATTTTCACCGCGACTTCGTCCGCGTAGAATTTAGCGTAGTCCGCGTAATTAAGAAAAAAGTCGGATCTCTGATCCCGGATCCCGAATCCCGTTTCCCGTTTTTACCGGATCCCGCTTGCTCCTGTTGGATCCCATAGCCCGGATATCCTGGATCTCGTATACCGGATCCCAAAAAATATAGCCTATGTTACTCAGGGATAATGTAGCATTATGGTGAAAGAATTTTTGAAATCGGTCCAGTAGTTTTTGAGTTTACTCATTACGACATACATACAAATCTTCTCTCTTTATAATACTAGTGTAGATATCGAGCTTTACAAAGATGCATCGTCTCTTACTATTTTTATATAACTAAGGTAGCAATTAAGCATAAGACCCGTCTGATGTGAAGCTATTCTGTATTACTAAGAAAAATCTTTGCTTTCGGGGTAGTACCCCCCTCTCACAGAAGATCGGTGTAAAGAAGCTATTATAGTTGCGTTTTGTACGATGAGTGAGAGACCCGGACGCCCGAATTCCTCTCCCTGTGTCCCACTTCTCTTAAGGTCGGCAACGTGCGAGCGATGCCTCTGTTATTGCAAGCATCTATAGGCTAAGGCAACTGCTTAACATGCAGTGGTTAACACCTTAGTCATATATATGTATATTAAGTATGTATTTACAAATAAAAAAGTAGTATATGTAGTAATATCAGTTATCTGGTTTCCATAGTACAAGCTCTGCTTAGTTTGGGATCAGGTAGCCAAGTGTAAAAAATGTCCCAGGATTTTATTATAACGGGTGTAATGGACAGCCCTCCACATACTTATGGAGTGACTTCAGTATGTCATACTAAAATGATCGGTACATGAAATTAGTTCAGAAACTTTATGGTACCCCAATAAACTCGGTTTGTTTTATTAGCTTATACGCAATGTATCATTACCGTGGCAAAACGCACGTAGCCAACGACCGCCCTCCTTGCCACAGGGTCAATGCTTGCCGTCGAACGCGCTCGTACCACGTCATTCACGCGTTGTTCTTAAGAGGAGTTCAACATCCATTGCTGGTTTTTTTTTATTTTAGCTGTTTTATTTACAGAAATGGAATGCTGCGTACCGATAATGTAATTGTACATTGAAATAAAGGAATTGTAACTGAAAAAAAGATAAAAAAAAAAACAATTTTCCGAAGAAAATTTCTAGTGGAATATGATTCAAAATAAGGACTTGAATTCACCCTGTTAGTATGTGGAGGGCTGTCACTTACACCCTGTATAAAAAACCCCTTTCATAACTGGATCGGGTTACTAGTCAGTTTACACAATAAGGTAAATGTGGCGTCTATCTGTGAGCGTTGCGCAAACCGTTTTGCTAAAATGACGCCGGGGCACTCGTAAATCCGACGCGCTGGCGCAGACGCGGGCAGTTAATCGCTCGAAATGTGTTTACCTATTATTAACACTAACAAATCTGTCGTTAATTCCGACGCATCACTCATCAGTTCGCGTTCGACGGGTTGCTTCCATCTACTAATCAGGCCATTACTTTTTAAACCAGTGTGGAAGAGCTGGTTTATTTTCATACAATTTTTTGTTGGTGGTAGAGCCAAGCTGTTTGACTGCAGCTTCATATATGGACTAGCTCGACCGGGGTAGTACCACCCTCTTACAGAAGATCGGCGTAAAGTAGCTATTACAGCTGCGTTTCGTACGATGAGTGAGAGGGCCGAAAGCCCAACCCCTCCCCTCCTTCCTCTATCCCACTACCCTTCAGGTCGGCAACATGCGAGCGATGCCTTTGGTTTTGCAAGCATCTATAGACTCCGGTATATGCTTAACGTCAAACGGGCCGTACGCTTATTTGCCACCTTAGTAACATAAAAATATTGGGAATGAAAAAGGAAATCTTAGAGATTTTTTTAGATTATAATTATGGCCTATACTCAAAATTGTGTGCGTCCAAAAGAGGTGAGCGGCGCGTCCGAACAATTATTTTATGACATTACTAGCTTTTGCCCGCGACTTCGTCCGCGTAGACTTCAAAATAAAAAAAACCGGGCAAGTGACTTAAGACTTTTTAGTACTTTTTAGTGCGCCAGGGTTTTTTAAGTCAGTATTTGCTTTTTTATAAAAATAATTTTATTTCACGATTTTTATTGGAGCCATACAAACTTTATCACGGTACCTAATTCGGTGAATGCGTGTTTTGGTAGGTAGGTATATAGAGCCAAAATCCCAAATCCCCCAAATCCCCCTTCTCCACCCCTTTTCCTCCCCTCTCTTCCTTCTGCTCCCTCCCCCTCCATTTCCCTTTCCCTTTCCCCTCCCCCTTCCCCTTCCACTTCCCCCTACCTTACGTCTTCCCCTTCCTCCCTCACCTACCCTATGCATACTAAGTTTCAAGTCAATCGGGTACAAACATATTTCTCTGCCGTACTTTTCTACCTTTAGTTCCCCCCTTTTGGGTGTTGATTTACGAAATGATTTTTTATGGGATCAAACTGAAGTAGTACCTACCATATTCAGCTCAGCTTATACCCCAATTATTTAAAATGAATAATCATAACCAATCTCGAGATATGGATGACTAAACATTCGCTGACCCCGCTCTCCCCTTTTCCTTCAAAATATTAAAAACGCTGAAACCCCAGTCTGATTATTTAAAATGAACAATCATAACCAATTTCGAGATATGGATGACTAAACATTCGCTGACCCCGCTCTCCCCTTTTCCTTCAAAATATTGAAAACGCCGAAACCCCAGTCTGATTATTTAAAATGAACAATCATAACCAATTTCGAGATATGGATGACTAAAAATTCGCTGACCCCGCTCTCCCCTTTTCCTTCAAAATATTAAAAACGCTGAAACCCCAGTCTGATTATTTAAAATGAACAATCATAACCAATTGCGAGATATGGATGACTAAACATTCGCTGACCCCGCTCTCCCCTTTTCCTTCAAAATATTGAAAACGCCGAAACCCCAGTTTGATTATTTAAAATGAACAATCATAACCAATTTCGAGATATGGATGACTAAACATTCGCTGACCCCGCTCTCCCCTTTTCCTTCAAAATATTAAAAACGCTGAAACCCCAGTCTGATTATTTAAAATGAACAAT